>CM039503.1:7205162-7403531 GCA_022432975.1 Begonia masoniana | reverse complement strand
CGTTCTGCACGTCTGAGATTCTTATGAGCACCTCTGCTGACTGAGTATCGATTTTGATTCCTGAAATAATTTAAACAGCTCTATAATGCTTAAGAGCGCAGATAATAGAATTTACTTACAGATAAGATTACCATGTTGTATTCTTCCATCCAACCATCGTTCCTCGTCTCGGGCTCTCTCCCTTCTCCAACCTTTTCCATTATAGACTTCCTACTACACGCTTCTTCGGTTGCTCTTGATATCTTCATCCATGCTCAAGGAGATTTCATGGTCGATCTCGCCTGTTGTACACATCCAAGTCGTAGCTTTATTTATAGTTTATTAAACAAACATGCATATAATTCATTCGTACCCGATTATGAGGTAAAAATGAGACTTTGCTCTTTGTTTGGGAATGAATCTCTATTGTGCTTTATAACAATTGCTTCCAGTTCATTTTGTTTCTTAAAGAACAACTCTTTCATCCTGCTTGCCTTCAACTGATCCATCTTCGACTTCCGCTCGTCCTGAAGCATTTTCGAACATTGTATTAGCCACATTTAAGTAATCTAATTATTTTCCAACACTTAATACTAACTGCTGATATTTTGCAGCAAGTATCCGGCATCTGAAACTTGCGACGAGGAGAGAGGCAACAAACAAATGACAATTAGAAATGACAGACATCTTTGTTCGAGGTCCCATAAGAGCCAACAAATTTCTTTCCGATAGGTCACGTGCTGAACAAGTGGTCAACTATACCGCAACACTATACGAAGGTTTAAATAATAAACGTGGTGGCATTTCTTTCTAATTATAATTCTATCTAATCTTGTATGTTCTACTTTTCAAAGATGACGATTTTTAGATAATTTTTTTTTTCGTAAACGTGCTACAATTCTTTAAGATTCAATAAAAGAACAGAATACACAGTTTTCTACCAAGTCTACAAAGTGGGTTAGAATTAGAAAGAAAGTTTGGCAATTGCAATTCACATGATGAATTTACCAGATCAATTAACATTTAACAGCAAAATGTTGAAGTCTATTTATTAAAAAAATAAATAAATACTTGAAATGTCCACTATAAATGAATTCTAAATTCAATATTTAAATTGCATTTTGCCTTCAATTTTTTCATTTTTATATTCTCGTAATCGTCAAGTTAATACGTGCCCTTTAAAAATTAGATGGACTAGAAACACAAAATCTCAGCTCTATTTTCCAAAACAATAACCAACTTTACATTAAATGGATGATCAGTCTATCACCATGGCTACGTGTACGTTTCTAATTCATTGGTGACATGAAAAGTTGGACTCTCCTACATATATAAATATAGATATGCCTACAGCGAAATATCTTTTTTTTTTTTTTTAAACCATATTATTTATTTGCTTTGATTTCATCGTAGTAGGCCACTAGGGATGTAACAATTTAAGAGGCAGCTCTTCTTTCCTTTGATTGACCCAATCATTTGGTCCTTTAAACCTACATCATAAGGCAATCAAAATTACTTTCAACGTAAAATTGTAAGTCATGATAATGTTTATAGCACAAGTGTGAAAATATGACTTATTAATTTTATAATTAGCTTTTTTTGTTATTTAAGTAAACTCGTTGTCTCTTCAACTTTCTAGACGTGTGAAGTCACATGGCACATGATGGTAGGGCACCATATTTAAGATTGATGGCTTCACATTGCTACACATTCATTCTTTACAAATTAGGATTTTTTTTCATTTCTTTTTTTGGGTTTTTTGATTTATTTACTTGCATTGAGGATTGTTGTGTGTGTGACCTAGATCGAACATTAGGTCTTACTAATTAAAATTTATTATCGAGGACAATATACAATTATATTATCATATCGAAACCATAAGGGACAGATTAAGCGAAATTAATAAGGTGACATCTGTTCTAATCCAAGATTGAACCTTTGATTAGAACATGTATAATAAAATCTTGAGTATTTTTTAATTTCTTGTTTTTTGGGTTTATTTTGCCACTTGTTATGATGGTATAAATATCAAAATTAAGACATTGAAACTCAATTTTGGTAGCCCATCTTTGTCGGACTCGTTTGAGCCCAATGCCAAGTAATATTATCACAATGTCATTTTGCATCGAATCTAAAAACAAAATCATACAGATCTTGACTCGTAGTGAACATATATTATTACTCGATGGAGTTCGAATATTACAGAGGGAAGAATGATGGATGTTATTTTCACAATTCATTGCCATTTGATTCTCCATTTGAACTTTCGAGTCTTTGTTTGTACATTTTGACTCTAACCCTCATATCATTTATTTATTGATCAAATTATTATGATATAATATAAAATATTTAAGTTAAATTATCGATTTGAATCCTGTATTATACACGTTTTTTTCAATTCGACCCCTGTACTAAAAAAATCGGCAAACCGAACCCTGTACTTTAATTATGTTATCAGTTTTGACTTTCTATCAATAATTTCATTAAACTCTTATTGAAAAAACTACCAAACGATCGTAGATTCAGTTGAAAGTTTTACCACATGTTCATTACTTAATGAGAAGATAATCTGAGAATTTTTGTGATTTTTTAACACATCTACGATTTATTGTAATTTTATTTTAGTATTTTTTAAAAATATTATAATAAATCATACAAGTTTTAACAAATTGCTCAAATTTTTCTATTATCTACCCATAATATGTGAACATCTGCAAAAAGTTTCAAATAAATCCAATATCTTTTGGTATTTTTTTAAATTAATCTCAGTTTCTTTTTTACTTTATTAATTAATTTTTAAAAAAATATCAAACAATATTTGATTTATTTGAAAACTTTTCCACATGTTCAACTTATCATAGGTAGATAATAGAAAAAGTTTCGTGATTTTCTAAAATTAGTATGATTTATTATAATATTTTTATAAAATACTAAAATAAAATTTTAATAAATCGTACATGTGTTAAAAAATCACAAAAATTTTCAGATTATCTTCTCATTAAGTAGTGAACATGTGGTAAAAATTTCAACTGAATCCAAGATCGTTTGTTAGTTTTTTTAATGAGGGTTTAATGAAATTGTTGATAGAATGTCAAAACTGATAATAGAATCAAAGTACAGGGTTCGGTTTGCCGGTTTTTTTAGTACAGGGACCGAATTGAAAAAACGTGTATAGTACATGGTTCAAATCGATAATTATCCAATATTTACGTAATAGATGATAGGAATGATGAAGTAGTAAAAAACAAGTTTTTAGTGGATTAGGTGGCATCTCATCATTGGTCTAAGTAATTTTTTTTCCCCCTTTTGGAGAAAGCATAAGAGAAAAGGGCTGGTCGCGACTACGCATCTTGTCATAACATAAAGCCCCCCTTTTGTTCTTTAACATTCCCTCCAAGCTTTCTGCATCGTAGCTTCTTCTCCGGCTCCCCCATGGCGAAAGAGAGATCTAGAGAGAGAGAGTGAGAGAGAGAGATTACTGGTAGATGTTTGAGAGGAGGAGGAACTAAGAAGGGCAACTAAGCTTCAATCCAATCACTTGATCATAATATCAATATCTCCACCAATTTATGATAAATGAAATAGAATAATGATGAAGAATGGAGGACAATATTATAGATGTTGGCTTTGGTCTTGTCCATCAATGGAAGAACCTCCACTGTCCTGTCGACTCTCTGCGTTTTTGTAATACAAAATTAGTCCTAATCGTATCTCTGTCTTGTACTAATCAAAGATACCCTACGTTTAACAGATTACTTGTCTGTACTATTCGCCGTTCGATCAACTCGATTAATTCCATTGAAGCTCAATCCAATTTACTTTAAGCAATGATTGTGAAAGGAGGGAGGGAGAGAGAGTGGAGAAATCACAAAGTGAGAGCGCGTGAGAGTGAGATTGTTGGTGTAGGAAGCAGCGAATAGTCATTGTCAGAGTAAGAGTCGGCAGCGGCATAAGCATCTTTATCATAAGCTTCATTGATTTGAGCGCTCCCCTCTCTCTCTCTTCATTCCTTGTTTACCTTTTGTTTTACAGACTGAAATTGCCGGATTAACAGGATCAAACCCTGAGATTAGTGCTAATTAAAAGATAATTAGGCTTAATCACATCTAATACTTGCCGATTCATTTCAGAATTATTAAGGTCGACGGAACTGACCTAGAAGCCAGCTCATAAGAACGGATGAAATGGCAGGAGGGAAGAGGAAAGAGTCGATTGGCCCTCCTCCTACCTTTTATTGGCAAACAAAACGAGACGTACCTCTCTACCTAACCCGATTACCACTTGACAGCAAAAAGGCACCGCCACCGTAACAGATCAAAGAAAAATCATCATATCATCCCTGCTCTTTCTCTCTCTAAATTATCGACCATAACTATTTTCATGAAATGGGTTGTCGCGTATTCCCATTTGCTGGTGAATTTTAAGAAAAGTGGCAAATTTTAATTAATTATAGGGAAGCAAGAGAAAGAAATGTTTTTGAATTTGGTTGTGTTTTGAGAACTGATGAAAGAAAGCTTCACACAGGTCATCCATGGCGGATTTGGCCACCTATCTTCTCAACTAGCTTAGCCAGCTTCCCTTGCTTAATACACCAGGCTTCTAACAGTTTTGATTCTTTACTTTCAGCCTCTCTCTGCAGAGAATTCAGCTCTTCCCTCGTATCATGTTCGATCCTCCCAATGAACGCTGTTTCTTCCTCTCTTAAGCTTTTAATCTTCGCTTCTATTTCCTCCGTTTTCTCTCTCATTTTTCTAGCTTTCTCTGACTCTAGCTGTTGCTCCAGCCTGCTCAAACGCCACGTTGCTTCTTTCTTATGCTGCATCCAGCTTTGTCGACCTTCCTCTAGATCTTTACAGTATTGAATGAGGGTTCCCATCTGCTGAACCGAGAAGAATCGGGTCATATCAGAATCAAAAACGGGTTCCGAGGGAGAAAGAGTGAGGCTGACAGAAGGAGATGGTGTAGTCGAAGAGGTTGATGACGATAGAGACGAAGTAGAACAGGCGATACTGGTTGGGTTTACGTTCATCCACACCGGTAGAACACTTGACGACGTCGTCGCTGAAGTTATAGAACCGAGGCAGAGAACCGGATCCGGCTCGGGCAAAGTAGCCCGGGCCATCATATTCATCGCCAGAGGTGACGGCTGAAACGTCGTCGTTGCCGCTGCGTATAGCTTCGGCTGGACGTACTTCTCCGCGAAAGTCTCCAGGATGTGATCGTAAGGACCCTGAACCGCCTTCTCCGGTGAGGAAACACTACCGATCGGAATATTCCCTTCGGGATCGGATAATTCGCGTCTCTGCGACAGATTCTGCGCCTTCTGGAGCTGCTTCAGTTGCTTCTCTTTAAAAACCTCCCACCACTTCCCGAGTCGCTTGGCCGTCCGGCCAGGAACCTCGGCAGCGATTTTCTTCCACTTATTACCGTACTTTGCCTGCAGAGAAATAACAAGGGTCTGCTCATCGGCGGTGAGAGACCCCTTCTTCAGACCAGGTTTGAGGTAGTTCTTCCATCTCTCGAGGCAGGATTTGGGATCCCGGTGAAGAGGCTTCCCCATCCTCTGAGATATGAGGTTCCACTCCTTGGGGCCATACTGCTTAACGTAAGCTCGGAGGAGTGCGTCTTCTTCCGGCTGCCAGCGCTGGCGGTCCTTCATTTCATCTCCACCATTGTCTCTGCCTCTCCTGTGCCGTTTTTGGGAGAAGGTGAGAGGGGGGTGTTAAATGAAACTTGGACATGGGGATTTTGCAAACGAGAGAGGGAGGGAGGGGGTGGTGTGGTGTAGTGTAGTGCAGCAGTGACAGAGGGTGTCAGAAGGGGAAAGGAGCGGACAAGACTGGACAGGAGAGAGAGAATGAGTGGGCGTGGGAGGCTAAATTTTAGAGTAATTTTCAATTTAATAGTAAATTTTGGAACGATTTAATCTTCAAGAATTAAAAAAGCGTTCGAAATAAATATTTTTGCCCTCCGATCTCAATTTCGGGCTGATCTCCGGGGAGCTGATCTCTAAGAATGGGCTACCGATCTCACTGCAGATTTGGGATGTTTTCGTTCTCAATAAAAAATATAATAAATAATATCAAATTGTTTTGAAATTTTTACACGTACTCATCGTATCATTAGAAAATAATCTTGTAATTTTTCAAGACTTGTACGATTTATTATAATTTTTTTACGTCTGTTTTTGGTTAAATTTAATTATCCTAAATTAAATTTAAATAAATTCTTAATAGTTATCTCAAAAAACATAATAAATAATATCAAATTTTCTTGAAATTTTTGTCACATATTCAATATATTATAGAAAAATAATATAGAAAGTTTTTTGATTTTGCAACACTATTACGATTTATTATAATTTTTTAAATAATATTCTATAAAATAGACGTAAAAAATTATAATAAATCGTACAGGTGTTGCAAAATCACAAAACCTTCCCGATTATTTTCTAATGATATGTTGAAAATGTGAAAAAAAATTTCAAGAAATTTTGATATAGTTTGCTATTTTTTTTTTGTCAAGAACGGGTTCACCACCCCTAATCTGAAGATCGACCCTGCGATGTTGAAATCGAGAGACGACAAAGTTTATTTTGAACATTTTTTATACTTTAAGATTTAGATCGTTTGAAAATTACTTAAATGTGTTTTTTGTTCAATATCTCATACTTCAGAGTTTAAAATAACCTTTACATTTTTACTTCTTTCAGCCTCCCTTCCCTCAAAATGGTAACTAATTTCCTGTTCTTTTTTTCCCAACATTATATTACAAAACATATAATATTAATTTTTTTTAATTAATATATAAATAATAAAATGAAAAAACAAAAGCAATTGAAAGATCTGCATTTTGGGCGTTTGACTTTGATAAAAGTAAAAAAACAAAAAAATAAATAAAATTAAGTTAAAAAAAAGGAGGAGGGAAAAAGAATAGTTTGAGTAGACAAAAGTTGGAGCGTGGGAAGGATAGAGTGTGGACCAGACAACGCATTTCTCGGATCTGCTGATGGGGGCTATGCCTATCACTCTTATATATCTACATATATTAAATAATTACAAATATTTATTTGGACTACCCGAGCCCAATCACGATTGGTCCAGACTATTTAAATCATCAAGTTTAAGTTTTTAAAAAAAAATCTTAAAGTTTAATATTCGACTGTCCAAACTTCAAATTTACGAAAATAAACAATTTAAATCTTTTGATCTGGACACTGACAGTGGCCTCCAATTTTAATTACAAAACGACAAAAGATATCGAATAGAGGTCGGCCGGTTCAGTTGAACCGGCCACCCGAGACAAAGTCACGGGTTTTGTTTGTTTCCCCGGAGGCCGACCGGTTCTACCCCTATTTAAACCCCACCTCCCTTCTTCAAATCACACACAAGCGATACTCTCTCAATTACTTATTTGCTCCGGCGATATTTCTTTGCATTCATGGCTAGATATGGAGTTTTTTTTTTTTTAATTTAATCATTTACTTTAGAAACTTTAAAATAATATTGACATTTTAATTTTTTATATTTGTTAATATTTTAATATTTTTCTTTATATAAGCAACGAGTTTTTGCTATCTCTAGCAATATTTCTCCGCGTTCACTAACTAGGTATGTAGTATGTTTTTTATTATAGATTTATCTATCATACTGTAGTTAATTGAATCCTATCTGTTATCGTTTATCGTACTGTTTATTAAGTGATGTGATTATAATGTGCAAGTAAGTTCTATCTATGAGACTGAAATTTAAGTGGACCGTTAGTGATCCTCCAACTTTTCCTGAGAACTTATTTGGAAAAGAAATTATGTCTAATAAGATTGTCAAGAGCAATCTTTCTTGGAAATTATTCTAATCAGTACTTTTAACAGTTTAATTTTTTTATTTAATTAATTTTGTTTTAATTTTTTTTTATATTTTATATTATTTTTATCAATTATATAATCTTAATTTTTATATTTTTTATTGTATTGACGTAAGAATATTATAATAAATTTTTTATGTATTAGTTATTTTTTATTTTAATTAACTTATGATTTTTGTTATTATTACATTTTACTTAAAAAAAAATTTGTTGTTTTACTTTATTAATTTATTTTAATATTGGTATATTTTAACATTTTTTTCTATATTAGCAACGACGATGGATTATGATTCAAGTAGATCGGTTGATTTAGACGAGAGATCAACTGGTGATGCTGAAATGGATTGGTATTCGAACAACATGTCTGCATATGGTGATCTATGAGCATTCGATCACGCATATGAAAATGAAGAATTATTTGCGTTTAGAGGACCTCTAAAATTGTGGTTTCCGATTCGGTTCTCGATTTTAAAGATCAAAAAATGACTGCACTGTAAGAAATTGAAATGTATGTCAACTCGAAACAACTAAACCCGACCAAAATATATTAGATTTTACCCAACCCACCACCTACTCTAACGCTAATCTGTCTCTCTCTCTCTCCCCCGCCCTACCGCAACCCACCCCCAGCTCGAACTTGTATTCTCCTTGTCGCTGCCTTACCTCGCAGTCGCTGCGCCGTCGTTGTTCCGTTATGTTTTCACTTCACAGATTCAATCGTCGACGTCGAGTTCAGTTTTCATATTTCCGTTCTTTTCACTTCGTCGAGTTTGCATTTACGATTTCAAAGTTTGCATTCCGATTTCATTTCTGATTTCAGTTTCGATTTCAAAGTCGTAGGGTGAAAATGTTTACACTTGATTTCAGAGTTATGCAATTTCATACTATTCTGTTTTAGATTGTTTGGATTGGAGAAGCAATTATTTTTTTCTTGGGTTTAAAACCAATTTAACTCCTAAGAGTTTATTTTTTAAAACTTACTTGAATGCACTAACAAATCAAACATGAAATTATCCAAAACTTAACAAATCAACCCCTTGCAGACCCCCGATCATCCCCCGTTCTCCGTGTGCCAAGATCGTGGGCCGTTCTCTAAGGGTGTGCATTTGTCGGTTCGGTTCGATTTTGGAGTAAATCCGAACCAAACCGACAAACATTCGATTCTTTTCGATTTGATCCAAAATCGATTTGCAAAACAGCTGGAACCGAACCGATTAAAGAACCGAAACTATCGGTTCGATTCCGGTTTACTAGACAAGTTCCTTTATTTCGATTTTTGAGTGACGAGTGAAGTCTGTCGAGAGGAGACTGGAGAGCATCGAGTGAAAAGGAAATTCGAGGATCGAGTGCCAACTACCGAGCATCGAGCGTTGAGTGTCGAGTGCCGAGCGATGACTATCGAGCATCAAGCGTCGAGTGTCGACTGCGAGAGTGTGGGATAGTGAAGAGAGGGAAGGACAGCGTGAGCGAGCGGAACAACAGCTATAGAGGGAAAAATGAAAGTGAAAGTAGAGCTTCAGCCTTCTGGACATTGGCTACACTTAAATTTGAAATGTTAGTTCGGTTCACATTTTGTTGGTTTTGAAACGAAAAATCGAACCGAAAAAATTGGTTTCTTTAAATTGGAACTGATTTTTAGTTTTGTAAGGGTCAAAATCGACACGAACTGAACCAAAATGAACAGTTTTGGTCTGGGTCACCAGTTCAACTTCAGTTTTGAACACCCTTACTGTTCTCCAGGATTGGGTGGTTGTTCTAGGGCAAGGACCCTGTTCCTTATTCACTCTATAAATTAATTTATAAAAAATATCAAAAAATATTTACTTTACTTAAAAATTTTAACACATGTTCACCATATCATGGGAAAATAAACTTGAAATTTTCGTGATTTAATTGTATGATTTATTATAAATGTTTTATAAATTAATTAACTAAAATTACAATAAATCGTACAAGTGTTATAAAATCATCAAATTTTTCAGATTATATTTCCATGATGTGTAAACATGTGGTAAAAATTTCAAGTAAATTAAATGTCGTTTGATATTTTTTAAAACTAATTTATAAAATGAAGAAGGAACGGGGGTCCCTTATAAATTAATTTAAAACAAATATCAAACGATATTCAATTTAGTTGAAATGTTTACCATGGGTTCATCACATCATGCGAATATAATCTGAAAAGTTTCGTGATTTTATAATACTTGTAAGATTTATTGTAATTTTAATTAATTATTTTACAAAACAATTATAATAAATCATACAAGTGTTAGTAAATCACAAAAAAATTCGTATTATCTTCCCATAATGTGATGAACATGTGGTAAAAATTGCAAGTAAATTGAATAATTTTTGATATTTTTTAAAAATTAATTTATAAAGTGAAGAAGAAACGAGAGTCCATGCCCCAGAACTGGCCCCTGATCCTGGAGAACGGCCCCCTAATCCTGGCACATGGAGAACGGGGGGTGATTGGGGGCCGCTAGTGTGATGACCCATATGTGCACGACTGGCCTGTATACTGGATCCGGACCCGGATGGCGGTGCATCTGTGCGGGAAAAAGGCCGGTGAAGGGGGTAGGTCGTAATGTGGGGGTCGTCACAATTCCACATCGCTTGGGGAAGTATGTGGAAATGAAACATATGTAAAGAGGCCCTCCCAAGATAGCAAGACGCGTTTTGGAGCACAATTAACAACGGATCCCATAAGAACTCCGAAGTTAAAAGTGCTTCGGCGAGAGTAGTACTAGGTTGAGTGATTGACTGGGAAGTCCTTGCCAAACAAAGCCGTGAGGGGAGGATATTGGGCTACGACTCAATCTCCAGAGCGGACAATATCTTGTTGGGAAAAATGGGTCGTTATAAATGGTATCAGAGTCTGTACCCAATCGAAAATGTGACCAACGAGGACGTTGGGCCCCCGAGGGGGGTGATTGTGATGACCCATATGTGCACGATTGACCCATATACTAGATCCAGACCCGGATGACAGTGTGTTCGCGCGGGAAAAAGGCTGGTGAATGAGGTAGGTCGTAATGTAGGGGTCGTCACAATCTCACATCGCTTGAGGAAGTATGTGGAAATGAAACATATGTAAAGAGACTCTCCCAAGATAGCAAGACGCATTTTGGAGCACAATTGGCAACGGATCCCATAAGAACTCCGAAGTTAAAAGTGCTTCGGCGAGAGTAGTAACTGTTTACTTAACTAGTGTTTAAGTCTAAATATGTTTTTGATGATTTGTTTAGTAATGTAATTTGATTATGTTTATTAAATGAGAAAAATAAGTTATGCATATGAAATTAATCGGTTGGAAATGCCTTTGGAAATGGTATTTTAGTATTCTAACAATTGTAGTTGAGTGTACAGGGCTGAAAAACTAATAAATAGAGTTTACATCCACCGCAGCATAATGACAAAATGTACATCCACCGATTAAAGAAGAAAAGAAAACATCCACCTATAAGCGGAGTCGTTCAAAGAGTTGCATCCATCGCCAGCTAAACGACAAAGACGGAAGATTTGAATGAAGACATCCACCGCTCACTAAACGACAAAAGAGGAGTCATTCAAAGAAAGCATCCACCTCTCGCTAAACGACAAAAGAGGAGTCGTTCAAAGAAAGCATCCACCTCTCGCTAAACAACAGAAGTGGAGTCGTTCAAAGGATTGCATCCACCACTCGCTAAACGACAAAGGCGAAGTACATTTCAAAGGGATATCCACCGATGAAATTTCAAAGGGATATCCACCGGTGACATTTCAAATGGATATCCACCGATGGCATTTCAAATGTGATATCCTCCAATGAACTAAGTCTTTCGCCAGAATTCAAATTTACTGCGAAGCGATAGCGAAAGCCTCCCGAGCTTTAACTCCTGTCCTCTAATGGCGAAGCACGAATACATGTCCAGAACGCAATGGCTAGCTGTCTAAGTACGGATGTTTCTCCAACGGTAAAATATTTCTATATCCAGAAAGAAGCATTCAATTTTGGAGCCGATTTACAGACAGAGTATTTAAGAAGAAAAGATAGCTCGAAGAAACAACTTTTGCAAAAATCATTCTCTGAGCCCTAACGAGCAAAAATTTTCATACTCTGTATTTTTCATCTACTCTTCTCGAATCCTGAACTTGAGATTTAATCTTTGAGGGAGAGTAGTTTGTTCTAATTTTACAAACTCACATTTCTGTAAAGGCAGTGGATTGTCGTCTGTGAAGAGCAATCCAAAATCTGTGTAAGGCAGTAGATCGACGCCCAGAAGTTCGATTTTGTTTTCTCGTGAGGAGAAGGTTAAGGATCTTCAAGGGGGGAAACCTTGAAGCGTGGATGTAGGCAGGTTTTGGCCGAACCACGTAAAAACTCGTGTGTTGGATTTTCTCTCTCTCTCTCTCCTTTACTTTTATTGTTTGTTTGTTTGCTATTAGATTAAAAGTTTCAAAAAGGTCTAATTCACCCCCCTCTTAGACAATCTCGATCCTACAATTGGTATCAGAGCAAGGTTTAATATTGTCTAAGTTGTTTATCTAGAAAATATTGTGATATTTGAAATGACATTCAACACACACTCTACACAAATGAAAGGTCAGTCTACCACTAGACCTCCATTCTTTGATGGTAATGATTATGTATACTAGAAATCTAGGATGAGAATTTATATTCAGGCTATGAACTATGACATATGGAATAATATAGAATTTGGTCTATTTAAAGCCATGAAAACTGAAAACGGGTTTAACATACAAAAAAGGTCTGATGAATTAACTGAATCAAACAAGAAGAATTTAAGTTTAAATGCCAAAGTTGTAAATACTCTATACTGTGCTCTGAACAGAGATGAGTTTAATAGAGTACAAGGGTGTGAGAACGCTCAAGAGATTTGACATCTTTTAGAGATCACACACGAAAGCACAAATCAAGTAAAAGAGAGCAAACTGAATATGTTTATACATGAGTATGAGCTATTTTCTATGCCTAAGGATGAATCAGTTTCTTCTATGTTTACGAGATTTACTAACATAACTAATGGGTTAAAAGCTCTTGGTAAATCCTACTCTAGTGAAGAACAGGTCAGGAAAATTCTCAGATGTCTTCCAAGAAGCTGGTAGCCGAAGGTGACTGCCATTCAAGAAGCAAAGGATCTTAGGTTCTAAAAATTGAGGAACTCATTGGATCACTCATGACACATGAGATCTGTAACGACCTTAATACTGTACCTAATTTTTCCGTATTATTTTTTTTTATCCTTATACTTTAAATGAACTCTAGGCGGAATCGGAATTGAAATCTATATTTTAAACCATTTAAAACACAACCGTTAATAACTTAAAACAACTTAAAACAATTAACAAATAAAGTAAAAACTATTAAAACAAAACAAATAAAACAGGGAGGGCAAAAATGTCAAGGCCGTGACAAACAGAGAGGGGCGATCGATCTCCAAATTCAGGAGATCGATCGCCGAGTTGCTAAATAGGAGAGGCGATCGATCTCCAAAAATGCAGGAGATCGATCGCCAATGTGTAACCAAGTGAGGGACGATCGATCTCCAAAAGTGCAGAAGATCGATCGCCGAACACAAGGCATGGAGGGGCGATTGGTCGCCCCTCATAATGGCGATCAGTCGCCTTCCACATTACATCATTCTTTCCTCTCCACTTTTCTTCCTTCTCTTTTTTTTCTAACAAATACTCTCTGTAATCGAAATTCCAGAGAGCAGAACACCAACTTACTTTCCATCCCTGCACCCTAATTAAACGATCTAAACCCACGTTAAACTTTCATAAAAACGAACTGCATGGATACGTTTAAAAACCGACAAAATCCTCCTGTTTTAAATCCCAAGCAGTCCCAATAAGACATTATAAAAACACAGTTTATAAAGCAGTGTAAATGCAAAGATTTGCATAAGTGTTGGCATTTAATTTTTTGGCAATTTATTATAAAAATAATATTTTATTCATTATTGTTCAAGTGGTGATTTATGACTTGACAATCAAGAAATAGCCCAATCCGATTATGTGAAGATATTATAGAAGTAATAATTATGATTCTATGGAAGAGAAAAATAAGGAAACAACATTATTTGGAAACATATTGAATAAGGTATATGCACTTGATTTTTGGAAAAGTTTTATTTGGAAAGCCGATTTGCTATAGATTTGGCACGATTTGCTGGGCTCTGAGTTCCCATGATTAATGAGATGCTTTCCTGAATTTTTGGGCGAATATCCGAGTAGTTATAGAAACTTTCCTTAAGTGTCGCATGTGATGTCACACAACAGATTCGGTTTCCTTATTCTATGCGATTTGAATTTCGATTTGGTAACTGAACGAATTGAAGATATGGAAGTTACCAAGGCTATTTAAGGCTCTCGGTTCTAAGAGAGCAGATTGACGACGGAGTTTTGTTTTACGCGTGAGAAGGTTTACTTCGTTTTTCCAAGCCGTCGGTTTTCTTTCACGCCCTACGTTTCTGCGTATGGGTTTGTGATTGTTTTGCACACTCGACCTAATCTGTGGATTTCATTGTTTTATTGAGTGTGCTGTGTGGTGCATCCGAAGACTTCGATCTGGTGTTCCAGGAGGTGTCACAGGAGGCAATATTCATTGTTCTTCATTGAAGCTCTGTCTCGGGAAGAGACAGCATCCGAACTCAGGAGGAGTTCTGTTTCTTAAACAAGGGGAGCTTGTCGTTCGTGATCGTGGGCGAGGGGATCTTGCCATAACACGGGTTTCGGGAGGAACCAACAACGAGGGGATCTTGTTGTTATCTAGATCTCGGGAGAGGTCGATCTAAAGTCGAGGGGATCTCGCAAAAACTGTTTCGTTGGGGAAGTTAGCTAGAGGCGGCGACAAAGATAAGAGGGAGTCTTTATTTGTATAAGTCCGAGTGTCTTGTAACTTTGTGAACTCAAAGAAAAGTTTTTATATCTGGGCGTGGCCCCGCAGACGTAGGCTGGTTGCCGAACTGCGTTACCAACCTCTTGTGTCATTTATTTCCGCACTTTTTATATCGTTCATCGTTTCTTTAAAATCGGTGTCACACAAGGATCCTTGTGTGACATCACTGAACTGATCTTAAACTATCAATTGGTATCAGAGCGGATCACTTCTGTTTCTTAAGCGGGATCCGAGGGACAAGATCTTAGTTCGTGTGCGATAGACTCTATGAAAGAAGAAGGTTCTACAATGCGTCCGCCATTATTGGATGGGAGTAATTATGCGTATTGGAAGGCAAGGATGAGAGCTTTCATCAAAGCCATTGATGAGAAGGCTTGGAGATCTATTCTTACAGGTTGGAATCCGCCTACACTTACTGATAAAGATGGTATTATTTCTCATAAGCCGGAAGTAGATTGGACGATAAATGAGGATGCCTTGGCAAATAATAATTCAAAAGCTCTTAATGCTATTTTCAATGGCGTTGATCCCGTGCAATTCAGACTTATCTCAACATGTGAATCCGCAAAGAGAGCATGGGAAATTCTTCAAACTACCTATGAAGGGACATCTACGGTAAAGTTGTCTAAAATGTAAATGCTAACCACTCGGTTTGAGAATCTGAAAATGCAGGAAGATGAGACCATTGGGGAGTTCAACTCAAAATTATGTGACATAGCTAATGAAGCTTTTGCTCTCGGAGAGGTGATTTCCGAAGAAAAGCTTGTACGAAAAACACTACGATCCTTACCACAAAGATTTGCTTATAAAGTCACTGCCATAGAAGAAGCCAAAGATGTGTCAAAAATGAAGCTAGAGGAATTAATGGGATCTCTCAGAACTTTCGAAATGAATATTGGAGGAGAGACCGAAAATAAAAAGGCAAAGGGAGTGGCTTTAAAATCAGAGGTACAAAATCACAGCAAGCATGATGAAGATGACTTGGAGGAATCTCTAGCCCTGCTCTCGAAGAATTTCAGCAGAGTTATGAAGCGATTCGGAAGGAATACACGCGGTGTCAAGCAGGGTGTCACACACTTCAAAAATGGTTCTTCAAACAACAAGAAGCAGAGAGAAGAAACTAATGGGTCTGATCAACCATTAAAGAATAAAGGTATTCAGTGCAGAGAATGTGAAGGATTTGGGCACATACAGGCAGAATGTGCTAACACCTTGAAGAAAAAGAAGAATTCTCTGAATGCAACCTGGAGTGAGGATGAGTCTGAAAACGAAGATGAATTTCAGAGCAATCATGTGGCGCTTGCTGGAAAGATAGAATGTGAAGAAAATGGCATTGTTATACAGGGTGTCACAGACGGATTCTCTAGTAATAGTGATGAAGACGAAGAACCAGTCACAGAAGAAGATCTTATTGGAGAATATAAGTTTCTGCATGAGAAATGGACCGAGCTTGTTCAAGCAAATCAGCTTCTACACGCACAGATTAGAAATTTGAAGGATGAGAAGAACAATCTTCAAAATGTTATTGATGAGTTGGAGACACAGCTGAAAGCAAGTCAGGATGAATCTAATGATCTAACCAATGAGATAAGCCTCATGAAAAGGAATGTCAAAATGCTGAATTCGGGTTCTTCTAATCTCGATGATATTTTAAATGTCGGTAAATCAAGCGTAAATCGGTTTGGACTGGGATTCAAAGGTGAAAGTTCAGGTTCAAAGACTGTTACAGTAAAGGAAAATCACTTTGTGATGAAGTTCGTAAAGGGAAGCGCATTGTCACAGCCAATGTCACAGCAGGTGTCAGACAAGGGCTTTGATCATAAAGGAAAGCAAGTTGCAAACGGAATGCCAAGAACTGACAGAAAATCAAATTCTTATAACTTTTATCATGCCTCAAGCAGTAAAGGTAACAAGTATGTTTATGTATGTCATTATTGCCAACGTCGTGGTCATATTCGTTCTACATGCTTCAACTATCTTGCCGATCTCAGACTTGGTACTGTTAGAAATACTTCTTCCTACAGATTCCCTTATCAGAAATGGGTGAAGAAAAGAAATGCTTCTTCCCACAGATTCCCTTATCAGAAATGGGTGAAGAAATCAAATTTAAAGTGCAATGTCACACATCTCTCACTAAAGGCGATCGAAACCAATGCATGGTATTTTGATAGTGGCTGTTCTAGACATATGACAGGTGAAGAGAGATACTTGATGAATATTGTACCCGAATCCGTGGGAAAAGTTACATTCGGCAACGGTGTCTCATCGGATGTCATTGGCAGAGGAACGTTGAATGTCCCTGGTTTACCAAAGTTGAGTGATGTCTTATTGGTAAATGGTTTGAAATCTAACCTAATCAGTATCAGCCAGCTCTGCGATCAAGATCTGAATGTGCAATTTACGAAAGAAAGATGTGTTGTGTCCGATCAAAACAAAGATTGTGTTATTGGAGTTAGATCATCGGACAATTGTTATCTTATTTACTCCACATCTACCTGCCTTCGGTCGAGTATGGAAGACACTATTTTATGGCATAGAAAGTTGGGACATGTTAATTTCAGAATGCTGGAGAAGCTTATTTCGAAAGGTGCTGTTCGAGGAATTCCTGAATTAAAATTTGATGAAGACAAATTATGCGGACCATGTCAAATCGGAAAGCAAACGAAGATGTCCCACCCGGTGTCACAGGGTTCCACAACTACCCGGGTTCTTGAATTACTTCACATGGATCTAATGGGGCCAATGCCCGTTGAAAGTATTGGAGGAAAACGTTACGTATTCGTTACAGTTGATGATTTTTCACGCTATACATGGGTGGAGTTTCTAAGAGAAAAATCCGACACGTTTAAAGTTTTCAAGTCAATGTGTACTCGACTTCAACGCGAAAAAGACTGTGTTATTTTGAAAATTATACGTATCCGCAGTGACCATGGAAGAGAGTTTGAAAACTCTGAGTTCTCGAATTTTTGTAAACACCTAGGGATCGCTCATGAATTTTCGGCACCAAAGACTCCTCAACAAAACGGAGTCGTTGAACGGAAAAATCGTACTTTGGCTGAGATGACTCGTGTTATGCTACATGAAAGGGATGTGCCACAAAGGTTCTGGGCGGAAGCAATGAATACCGCATGTTATACAATTAATCGGGTGTATCTTCGCGGCAAAACTTCTATGACACCCTATGAGATATGGAAAGGTAGAACTCCAAATCTTCATTATTTTCACCCATTTGGCAGCATCTGTTTTGTGTTGAATGACAGGGAACACAGGGGTAAACTAGATCCTAAAAGTGATGAGGCGATCTTTCTCGGTTATGCTACAAATAGCCGTGCTTATCGGGTTTACAATAAAAGAACTCGAACTGTCATCGAATCTGCCAATGTTCAAGTAGACGACTCTTTGGACACAACTGATAATCCAAGAGATGATGCAGACCACATTTTAAGTAATGACGGCGCTAGTATTTCACCCGGTGTCACAGAGGGTGTCTCAGGCGGTGTCCCAGATCAAACAGAGACTGTTGATGAAGTAGAAGCTGATATCACACGCCCCAGACAACCATCTACACGTGTTCAGAAGAATCATCCTACAGATGAAATTATTGGTAGTCTGAATGATGGTGTACGAACCAGAGATAAGCCGAGGGTGAATTATCGAGACATGATCCAAATGGCATGCTTTACATCAACGATCGAGCCAAAGAATGTGAAAGAAGCATTGCTAGATGAGTACTGGATAGGAGCCATGCAAGAAGAACTTAGTCAATTCTCCCGAAATCAAGTTTGGGACTTAGTACCGTGTCCTCCCGATGTGAACGTTATTGGTACTAAGTGGATTTTCAAGAACAAGACCGATGAACATGGAAACATTACTCGCAATAAAGCTCGGCTAGTTGCTCAAGGGTATTCTCAGATTGAAGGAGTTGATTTCGATGAAACTTCCGCTCCGGTTGCACGCCTTGAATCTATTCGGCTCCTATTGGCTATTGCGTGTGTTATGCGGTTCAAGCTATATCAAATGGATGTGAAGAGTGCGTTCCTCAATGGGTTTCTAAATGAAGAAGTTTATGTTGCTCAACCAAAGGGTTTTGAAGACCCTCATCATCCCGAGTATGTGTACAAGTTGAAGAAGGCATTATATGGGCTCAAACAAGCCCCCCGTGCATGGTATGAACGACTCACACAATATTTATTAACCAAGGGATATGAGCGAGGGGGAGTAGATAAAACCCTTTTTGTCCGGCGTGCCAAAGGTCAGTTTTTACTTGCTCAAATATATGTTGACGACATAGTGTTTGGCTCGGTGTCACAGGCGATGGTGGATGAGTTTGTTACTCAAATGACCGGTGAATTCGAGATGAGTATGGTTGGAGAACTCACGTATTTTCTTGGACTCCAAATTCAGCAAGCAACAAATGGTATTTTTATCTCTCAAGCCAAATATGTCAAGACTTTATTGAAAAAATTCAATCTCGAGAATGCACGCCCGCGTAGAACACCCCTTGGGACACATGAGAAAATTTCCAAAGACAAGAAGGGTATTGCTGTTGATCCACGTTTATATAGAAGCATGATTGGAAGTTTACTATATCTTACTGCCAGCCGACCAGATATTTGTTATAGCGTGGGTTTATGCGCTCGATTTCAAGCCAATCCGAAGGAGTCGCATTTAGTGTCGGTAAAAAGAATTCTAAAATATGTCAGTGGAACAACTGATTATGGCATCTGGTATTCTTTTGATTCTAATGCTAATCTGGTGGGTTATTGTGATGCTGACTGGGCAGGAAGTTCCGATGACCGAAAAAGCACTTCGGGTGGATGTTTTTATGTTGGACACAACCTGGTGTCATGGTTTAGCAAGAAACAGAATTCTATTTCTCTATCTACAGCTGAGGCAGAGTATATAGCAGCAGGTAGCAGCTGTACGCAGCTTTTGTGGATGAAACAAATGATGAAAGACTATGGTGTCACACAGGGTGTCATGACCCTTTATTGTGATAATTTGAGCGCTATCAATATTTCGAAAAATCCTGTTCAGCATTCACGGACAAAGCATATTGACATACGACATCATTTTATTCGATCTTTAGTGGAGGACAAAATTATTGATTTGGAGCATATGGTGACCGAAAAACAAATTGCCGATATTTTCACCAAGGCGTTGGATGGTGTAAGGTTTGAAGAGCTGAGGTCTGCCCTAGGCCTCTGTGTTATGTAAGCTGGTTATTGCTTTTATTAATTTAAAAAAAAAAAAAAAAAATCGCCACTTGCATTAGGGGTTTGTTTTTTTTTTTTATTTTGGCGATCTATTGTGTATTGCTCATCCTTTGATGAAAGTGATCATTCTAAATATTATGATATTCTGTGGAGCAACACCGTATGCGACATGCAAAAATTGGAAGTCTATTTTTAATGAAGTTTGGAGCATCGCTAGTATATTGGGTTTATTTCCCAACTTGCAAAGATTTGAATTATTCCTCAAAGATTCATTATACTGTTTATGGAGGAGATCAGGAATAGCTACAAGCTTTTGGCAAGTGATCAGGTTAATTTCTTGAATGGTGTTCCTGAGGATGTTCCAGCAGGTGGGCAAGATAGTGCTTAACATTAGACTATTTCAGTAATATGGTAATTCTCTGAATATTTTCTGTGATTCTTATGGTACTCGTTAATTACTCTATCTGCATCTGGATATGATATTTTTTTTACTATATTGACTCCGTGGATATATCGTTTGGTGGATACTATACCTTTACTATGATTATTGTATGTTTACCTTGGTGCGTACATGAATGGTTATGCTGCTGGTGGTATTTTTGAGAGAAAGAAAGTTATCAATGTGAAGGAACGGGTTAAGGAGACCAAAATTGTTGAAAAGTCAGGAGTTTCAATCGGTGTCACTGGGGGTGTCAGACGCATCTTACCCCATGGAAAAGATTTTCCAGCTTCACAACTTACGGATAAGTATGAAATTCTTGATGCCGACTTCTCATGGAACTGGTGTTAACAGGATAATAGCGGCTTTGCTGTTCAATATTGGAAATTCAATATCTTTTGATTTTATTTGACCAAATTATAAAACATGAAGACGGCACGAATACACGGTTAGCTCTCCAATTTCCCTCTCTTATATATGGTGATTCTGGTGCTTATCTGGATATTATAGATTTTGGCTATCTCCCTATGATGATTATTTGGTGTTTATGGTGATTATGTTGCAGTTATAGTAGTTGTTATTCCCTTATATATATATTTGTCTTTTTATGGCAAAAAGGGGGAGTATTTTGGTAATTTTGGGGGAGTATTTTGATGATGTTTTGAAGCCATCAATCCAGGGGGAGAAAATTCAGGGGGAGTTATTGAAATTATTGATTATATTGATTTTGCCAAAAAATGCCAAAGGGGGAGATTGTAAATGCAAAGATTTGCATAAGTGTTGGCATTTAATTTTTTGGCAATTTATTATAAAAATAATATTTTATTCATTATTGTTCAAGTGGTGATTTATGACTTGACAATCAAGAAATAGCCCAATCCGATTATGTGAAGATATTATAGAAGTAATAATTATGATTCTATGGAAGAGAAAAATAAGGAAACAACATTATTTGGAAAGATATTGAATAAGGTATATGCACTTGATTTTTGGAAAAGTTTTATTTGGAAAGCCGATTTACTATAGATTTGGCACGATTTGCTGGACTCTGAGTTCCCATGATTAATGAGATGCTTTCCTGAATTTTTGGGCGAATATCCGAGTAGTTATAGAAACTTTCCTTAAGTGTCGCATGTGATGTCACACAATAGATTCGGTTTCCTTATTCTATGCGATTTGAATTTCGATTTGGTAACTGAACGAATTGAAGATATGGAAGTTACCAAGGCTATTTAAGGCTCTCGGTTCTAAGAGAGCAGATTGACGACGGAGTTTTGTTTTACGCGTGAGAAGGTTTACTTCGTTTTTCCAAGCCGTCGGTTTTCTTTCACGCCCTACGTTTCTGCGTATGGGTTTGTGATTGTTTTGCACACTCGACCTAATCTGTGGATTTCATTGTTTTATTGAGTGTGCTGTGTGTTGCATCCGAAGACTTCGATCTGGTGTTCCAGGAGGTGTCACAGAAGGCAATATTCATTGTTCTTCATTGAAGCTCTGTCTCGGGAGGAGACAGCATCCGAACTCAGGAGGAGTTCTGTTTCTTAGACAAGGGGAGCTTGTCGTTCGTGATCGTGGGCGAGGGGATCTTGCCATAACACGGGTTTCGGGAGGAACCAACAACGAGGGGATCTTGTTGTTATCTAGATCTCGGGAGAGGTCGATCTAAAGTCGAGGGGATCTCGCAAAAACTGTTTCGTTGGGGAAGTTAGCTAGAGGCGGCGACAAAGATAAGAGTGAGTCTTTATTTGTATAAGTCCGAGTGTCTTGTAACTTTGTGAACTCAAAGAAAAGTTTTTATATCTGGGCGTGGCCCCGCAGACGTAGGCTGGTTGCCGAACTGCGTTACCAACCTCTTGTGTCATTTATTTCCGCACTTTTTATATCGTTCATCGTTTCTTTAAAATCGGTGTCACACAAGGATCCTTGTGTGACATCACTGAACTGATCTTAAACTATCAAGCAGGTTTTTAAGAACGTTTAAAACCTCAAAACATGAACCTAACATCTAGCCAGATCCCAAGCATCCTAATATGTTCTAACTTTACACATATTTTGTCCAATATTAACCCAGTACTCTCAAACACGTACATACATCCCCAAGGGTCAAAACGCACCGACTGCTCAGCACACTCCCACGGGCCATTCTCCATCAACCGCATCATATATCAGGAGGAGGAACGTCGTCCTCACCTGGCTCAATGTCACCTACAACGGCACCTACACCATACAGACACACTATGAGCTAAAGGCTCAGTAAATTCTACGTAAATGTAGATGCGTGCAGTGCATATGGAGTTCAGAAATCATGCATAACATACAGATCGTGGTAGACAGAACGTCACTAAGATCTCATCCCCCTAACCGGAGAGAGCCCATCTAGCGGTCGGACTACTCTTTCCAGCTAGAGGAGAGGGGTACACGCTTACAACACGTTCAGTCGTGCCTGAGCCCCACCTCGCGTGACCAGATAACAGATTACGTATTTTATTACATTACATGAGATGTGGTATTGGTCAGACCCTTAATCGGTCCACACAATAGATCGATAGCTCCCTTTCGGTCCACATCGGTTTTCTGAAAACCGATGTGCGGAAATTCATTTTCGTGCTTAGTTAAAATACGTGATGCATGAACAGTTATAAACATAAAATAAACAACCAACGTGCATACCATCAAGACGAATAAAAACATAACCTAATAAACGATTAACCTAGCTACCCAACCAAAGCAATTTAAACAAACAATACTCTAAGATCCTCGACGCGACATCGAAGTACGGTGTAGGTCAATCGGCCAGAGTAAGTCACGAGAACTTACCTCGTGCGCACTGAACCTCGAGCTCCGTCCACGAGTGTTGTTTGTCTGAGGCAAAACACAGCGGTCGATGTTAAAACAAATTTAAGTTACTAAACGTCCAAATTTAACGAAACCTTAACTAAACAAATTTCTTAAAGCTTTAATCCAATTCATTGAGCTATTTCATCGAGCAACACACGCTCGGCAACTCAAATCACAAATTACAAGTTTTTCCTAAATCTCGAAATTTCTCGAATTTTAACATTTTCCACAAATTAATCTAGTTTCGTCCAATAACGCTCAATGAGTTCTATACATTCATAAACTACGATAACCTATTGATTTTTAAACCCGAAATCGTATTTTTAACCTAAACCCTAACGAAACCCTAACGTTAAATCGGCCCAAAAATTGAAAACTAACGCTCTAGAATCATAGATTCATACCTAGGGTTGCGAGAGGAGGAGAAAGCATGGAAGAAACGAGTCAATCGGAGGAGAAACGGAGGTCAGAACGTTGAATCGCCGTCGACGGCAGAGAGGAAATCACAAGGGAGCTCTCTGGTTTTCTCGCGGCAGAGAGGAAATGAAGAAGAAAGGAGAAGTTTTGTTATTTTATAATATTGACTTGGCAAAAGACCGTTTTGCTCTTGCATTGTTTTTATATTAGTTTCGTCATTTGTTTCGTTAATTAACTAGCTATCTGGCTTCTCCAAATTTTTTTATTTCACCAACAAGTCCAACTTATTATTTGGGATTTATTAAGACTGTCCGTTCGCAAATCGGACCTCGTTTACTATTTTTACTACAACGTCCATTACATTTCGAGAAACGTAATTACTCGAAATTAAGCATTACTACTCCGAAAATTCTCATAATTTCCTTAAAATTCCTATTAATCGTTAGGATTCTAATAACGCCTTCTTTTTGCAAAACGGACATGATTTGACATATTTACAAAAATACCATCATATAATATAATATTAATATCTCGTAAAGCCGGGTATTACAAGATCACAATGAGGTCAAACGAGAAGGAAGACCTCAAGGAAAAAGAGGCTACAAAAAGAAAAGATATTGCTATGAAAGCCTCCTCCAGTAAACAAGAAGTATCTGAGGAAGAAGAAGAAGAAGATGATGAGGTTATTGCTCTCATTACAAGGAGATTTAGCAAATTCTTCCAAAGAAAGAGGATGCAAGGAAGGAGATTTCCAAAAGGTGAAAAGTATCAAAGGAAAAAGGAAATCACTTGTTTCGAGTGTGGAAAGCCTGGTCACATGAAGGTAAACTGTCAACAAGCGAAGAAGAATCCCAAGAAGTTTAAGAAGAAGGCTATGAAGGCCACTTGGAATGACAGTGAAGACGACACTTCTTCAGAAGAGGAAGAGGTTGCCAATCTGTGCTTCATGGCACACGAAGACAATGTTAGTTCCTCCTCGTCCAATATTTTAAGTGATAATGAGAGTGAATCTGATGATGATGGGGATATGGTTGATGCTTTTAATGATTTAGTTGAGCAATTTGGTATGCTAAAGACTAAATATAATCAGTTGAAAAGAGAGAATGTTGTTTTAGCTGAAAAGCATGCTAAGGAAAATTATCAGCATGAAAAGAAAGTTTCTGAACTTAAAAAGAAAAATGAGACTTTGAATAAACTTGTTCTGAATTTTACTAATGGCAGTAAGAATTTAAATATACTTTTAGGCAGCCAGAGAATGACATTTAATAAAGCTGGTTTGGGATATGATGGATTTAGTAAAAAGAAAGTATATAAGAACTTCTTTGTTAAATCTACTGTTTGTCATGCGTGTAATGAAGTATGACATAAATCTTTTGTATGTCCTTTAAAATCAAACAATATCAAATCTGGCAGCAAACTACAATGGGTTCCTAAGGGGACCAGGCTTAACTCTAGGACCCAAAAGGTTTGGGTACCAAAGAAGACAACTTGATCTTCTGTTTTGCAGGTTGATTGTTCTCCTGGGAAAAATCAATGGTATCTCGACAGTGGATGCTCGAGGCATATGACAGGAGACTCAACCAAGTTTGCTGTTGTCAACAAGAAGAAAGGAAGCGCTACTTTTGGTGGAAACCAAAAGGGCAAAATTGTTGGCATCGGCAATATAGGTAACAGCCTTAATCCTAGTATTGAGAATGTGTTATTAGTTGAAGGATTAAAGCATAATTTGCTTAGTGTTAGTCAATTATGTGATAAAGGATATAAGATGATTTTTAAGTCAAATTCCTGCATAATTAAGAATATTTCAAATAGCAAGATTCTCTTTACTGGTTATAGGAAAGAGAATATTTATATCATTGATTTGAATAATATTGTTTGTAATGATGAGAAATGCTTTGTTGCTAATTTTTCTAATGACTGCTGGACTTGGCATAAGAGATTAGGACACGTAGGGATGGATACCTTAGCTAAGATTACTAAGGAGAATTTAGTTAGAGGGATCCCTAAGATATCTTTTGAGAAGGATAAAGTCTGTGAAGTTTGTCAAATAGGCAAGCAAATCAAAAGTTCTTTTGCATCAAAGAATGCAATCTCTACTTCTAAGCCTCTCCAACTCCTTCACATGGACCTTTTCGGTTCTTCTAATATAGCCAGCTTAGGAGAAAAATTCTACGCTTATGTCATTGTCGATGACTTCTCTAGATTCACTTGGGTATTCTTTCTGAAGTCAAATGATGAAACTTTTGATACTTTCTCTAGCTTTAGGAAAAGAGTTCAAAATGAAAAGGAGCTCACCATTGTTGCTCTTCGTAATGATCATGGTGGAGAGTTTGAAAATGAGAAATTTGAACTTTTGTGTCTCAAAAATGGAATTGAGCACAATTTCTCTTCCCCTAGAACCCCTCAGCAAAATGGTGTTGTTGAGAGGAAGAATAGATCTCTCCAAGAGCTTGCTAGGACTATGTTCAATGAAAACTCCCTTCCTAAGTATTTCTGGGCTGAAGCTGTTGCAACAGCCTGTTATGTGCTCAATCGGGTCTCTATAAGACCAATTCTTGAAAAAACTCTTTATGAGCTTTGACATGGAAAAACTCCCTCTGTCAAATACTTTAGAGCATTCGGTAGTAAATGTTTCATTCTTAATACTAAGGATAATTTAGGAAAATTCGATTCCAAATCTGATCTTGGAATTTTTCTGGATTATTCTCTTTCCAGTAAAGCTTATAGAGTGTTCAATAGGAGAACTCTAGTTGTAGAGGAATCTGTACATGTCAACTTTGATGAGACCCCTCAACTCACAATCAATGTGGATGAGGATGACTCTTTAGAAAAGTATCTAGATTCCTTTTCCTTAGATAAGCCTACAGATATCCTTCAAACAGAAAAATCCCTAGAACCTTCCTCAAGTTCTCTAGATATTATTCCTGCCAATGATGAAATTCCTGCTCTTCCTAGGGATTGGAAATATATCAAAAATCATCCTTTAGATGAAGTCTTAGGTGATCCTTCATTAGGTGTAAAAACTAGATCCTCTCTTAGGAACCTCTGTGCCAATGTGGCATTCATTTCTCATGTAGAGCCTAAGAAATTTGAAGAGGTCGAGAATGATGAAAATTGGATTATGGCTATGCAGGAAGAATTAAATCAATTTAAAAGGAGCAAGGTATGAGAACTTGTCTCACGGCCTAAGGATCATCCCATTATTGGAACTAAATGGGTTTACAAGAATAAATTGGATGAAAATGGGATTGTTGTAAGAAATAAGGCTAGACTAGTTGCTAAGGGATATTCTCAAGAAGAATGTATTGATTTTGAGGAACCTTTTGCCCCTGTAGCTAGACTAGAATCAATCAGAATGCTCTTAGTTTTTGCCTGCTACAAGAACTTCACACTCTTTCAAATGGATGTAAAGAATGCATTCTTAAATGGTTACATCACAGAAGAAGTTTATGTTGAGCAACCCTTAGGTTTTGAAGCTTTTGATAAACCCGACCATGTATACAAACTAAGAAAAGCTCTTTATGGTCTTAAGCAGGCTCCTAGAGCTTGGTATGATAGATTGAAGAATTTCCTTGAGGAAATGAATTTCAAAAAGGGTAACACCGATTCAACTCTATTTACCATGCAAAAGGATAAGGATATTCTCTTAGTGCAAATTTATGTCGATGACATTATTTTTGGATCAACTAATGTCACTATGTGTAATGATTTTTCCTCCCTCATGCAAAGTGAATTTGAGATGAGTATGATAGGGGAGTTAAAATTTTTCTTAGGATTCCAGATCAGTCAATCTCCTGATGGCATTTTCTTTTACCAAGAAAAATACATTGAGGAGCTCCTAAAGAAATTTGGTTTAGAATCTATTAAATCCTCTAGAACTCCCATGAGTACCACAACCAAACTGGACAAAGATGAAAATAGAATAAGTGTGGACATTAAGAAATATCGTGGTATGATTGGATCTTTGTTATATCTGACTGCTAGTAGGCCAGATATTCTCTTTAGTGTTTGTCTCTGTGCTAGATTTCAAGCTGCTCTTAAGGAGTCTTATTTAACTGCTGTCAAAAGAATTTTCAAATATTTGAGTGGGACTTATGACTTAAGTCTATGGTATCCGAAGGGCACTTCTTTTGATCTGATTGGATACTCAGATTCTGATTATGCTGGTAGTCTAGTTGATAGGAAGAGCACTAGTGGCACTTGTCAGTTCTTAGGAGAATCTCTAGTGTCTTAGTACTCGAAGAAACAGAATTCTGTTGCATTGTCAACTGCTGAAAGTGAATATATCGCTGCTGGCAGTTGTTGTGCACAAGTGCTTTGGATGAAATAAACTCTAGAAGATTACAATCTATTTTTCAATAGGATTCCTATTCGGTATGACAACACCAGTGCTATCAATATTTCCAAGAATCCAATTCAACATTCTAGAACCAAACATATCGAAGTTAGGTATCACTTCATAAGAGATCATGTTCAAAGAGGTGATATTTTTTTAGAATTTGTCAATTCAGTTGATCAATTGGCCAATATCTTCTCAAAACCTTTAGATGAGAAAACCTTCTGTAGTATAAGAATAATATTAGGTCTCATTAGGTGTGAGAAAAGTTAAGGTTCTTTTCTTTCTCTGCCTTCGGTATTTACATCGCCCGCTCCTTGACTATTCACCGGAAGATATGCATCATCCGCTTACCGGAAGATGTCTATGTACTGGAAGATATATTTTTAATCTGCTGACACGTATACTCCATCGGGTGATATCCGATCCCCACGTTTTGTCTTCTTCCAGTCGGGCGATGCCCTAATTCATTTAAACTCTGTTTCTTTTTCAAAAACGCTTCATTTTTCGCGCTCTTTCAGAAACCCCTGCTTCCAATCTTTTCTCTCTAGGTTCTCTTCCTCGATTCGTTCAAATGGCCTCATCGTCTCGTGCAGTCTCCAAACTGGCCAAGAAGAAGGCCAAAGTCTCAGCTCGTCAGCCACGAGAAATTTCTCGTGCAAATAACTGGCCCTCTTACTACTTCCTCAGTCAAGCTGCTGAGGCAAGGTATCACGATGACTTCAAGCATAAATCTCTTATTCCTAGTAGGGGTATTATTCCTGACGATTTAGTTGGTTTAAATTTAGTTGTACCCTTGACGGATATTGGCTTAATGGGGTTGTTCGATGTTGAATCTTTCTATTACTCTTCTGCTATTCGCATGTTTTATGCCAATCTTAGTTATCCTTCTGATCAATCTACTATCTCGAGCTATGTGTATAGAAAACACATAGTTATAACCTCACAATCCTTAAATGAGCTTCTAGAGAGTCCTCATTTAGATAATCATATTAAATTCTATACGACAGGACAAGAGCCCCCATTTCTTGAAACTCCTGAGGGCCATCTATTTTTGAAAGAAATTGTCCTACACCCGAACAATATCCCCAATTCTTTGAAGAACAAACACTTATCCGTTGGAGCTCGACTATTTCATCAAATGATCGGATATAATGTTATCCCTAAGGGTGGTCACTATGATGACGTTGGTTGCATGGAATTGTTTGTTCTTTATGCCCTCTATCACAAGACCCCCTTCGATATAAGTTTCATTGTTTTAAGACGGATGATACAGAGTGTCACCTCCAGAACCACTTCATTTCCCTATAATCTACTTCTCATGAAGATCTTTCAGAAGTTTGAAGTAGAATTTCCCGAGGACGAGGGTTCTACCTGTCTTAAACCAACCAGCTATTACTCTAAGTCTACTTTGTCAAGAATGGGGATTAAGAAAACTCGGAAAGGGGACTTTGTTGTGGATGAGTCTAAGAGAAAGGCTACTAAGGCAGTAGCAATCAAAAAGGGGAAGAGAAAGCTTATCCTATCTGAGGAGTCTTTTCCAGAAGGAGGGGATGAGTCTTAAATCCCAGCCTTTGATAACTCTCCTTCTCATTCTCTGGTCTCTCGCTCCCGACTTCCTCCTCCAGTGCCAAGATATCCTGCTCTATCCTCTTAAGAGCATATCTTGGAGGCACTCTCACCTTTCTCCTATGTGCCCTTTCCATCTCTAGAGGTTCCTCCTTCTCCTCCACCTCCACTTCTGTTGCCCTCTCAGCCTACTCCAGCTCCTGTCTCTCCTCCAGTCCAACCTGTTTCTCCAGTCCACACTGCTCCTTTAGTACAGTCTGCTCCTCCAGTCCAAATTGCTCCCTTAGTTCCAACAGCTCCTCAGGTCCAAGTCTCCTCACCACTCCCGTCCAATGCTCCTGAAACTCCTCAAACTTATCAGAGGAGATCATTCATGAGTGAGGCACAGTTCAATGAGTTCATGTCACGCCTCGACAGCTTCAACACTGCTCTCTCTTCTGTTCAGGACCAGTACTCTAATTTGAAGTCCTGCATAGAGAGCATAGGCACAACACTCAGTTCTGTTAAGAACCAGATTGATGTGTCTGTAGATGCGCGGCTCACAAAGACTAAATTGGACTTGAGCAAGGATCTTGAAGTTGTTCAAGATCAGCTTGCTAAGAAATTGGATCGGCATAGGGAGATTTTGTCACTGGATCTTCGGTCTCTCCAGTCTGAATTTGAAGCTCTTCGCCCTGAACCTCCAAGCCCTCCTTCTTACCCAGAGGCATGTTCTGAAGATCTCCTCCCTCCGATCATGCGCCCTGAGGTTGTTGATAGTGCTCGCTTAATGCCCTTGGATCTTCAGTTGGTTGAACTTCAACTCACTACTCCTTTTGTTGCTCCTGTTCCAGACCCTTCATCCGAGCCGGCCTGTTCCATGGATGCCTCTCAGGCTATTCCTCCTTTTGTGCCTCCACCATGTGTGGACATGATGGTGTATGCAGATCCAGTCTTGCCTTCTGCTCCATGTCTGGACATGATGCTGTTTCCAGCACTCTCTGCACCTTCTGCTTCCTGCTTGGATATGGTTGTCTATCAACCCCCACTTCCTCCAGATATTGCCACCATTCAAGCGCTACTGGGTCCTTATCTATATCCAGAATATGAAGTGTCTTCTTCCATAATTCAGAAGTTTTGGAAGCTCTTTTTAGATTCAGATTAAATAGGCAATATTTTTTTTTGTTCAACCAAAACACAATTTTTTTGATATTCTTTTCTTTTTGTTACACTGATGTTTCTTTCAGTTGTGTTGAATGCAATACCTCTTCTGTTTCTCTACTCATTTTTTATAATGTCAATGGGGGAGAAAGTATTTGATTGATGATGTTTTTGAGAAATTAGATTTGATATGAACCAAGTATGTATGTTTGAAGAAAAACTGAAAACTGGATATGATCTGTGTTTGAAATTAGAATGTATTCATATGCTGTGGGGGAGCTAGGATTATGGGGGAGAGTAATGATTAATCAAATTTATACTCATATTTTGTCATCATAAAAAAGGGAGAGATTGTTGACTTAACTAGTGTTTAAGTCTAAATATGTTTTTGATGATGTGTTTAGTAATGTAATTTGATTATGTTTATTAAATGAGAAAAATGAGTTATGCATATGAAATTAATCGGTTGGAAATGCCCTTGGAAAGGGTATTTTAGTATTCTAACAATTGTGGTTGAGTGTATAGGGCTAAATAGTATAACAGGGCTGGAAAACTAATAAATAGAGTTTACATCCACCGCAAGCATAACGACAAAATGTACATCCACCGATTGAAGAAGAAAAGAAAACATCCACCTATAAGCGGAGTCGTTCAAAGAGTTGCATCCATCGCTAGCTAAACGACAAAAACGGAAGATTTGAATGAAGACATCCACCGCTCGCTAAACGACAAAAGAGGAGTCGTTCAAAGAAAGCATCCACCTCTCGCTAAACGAAAAAAGAGGAGTCGTTCAAAGAAAGCATCCACCTCTCGCTAAACGACAGAAGCGGAGTCGTTCAAAGGATTGCATCCACCGCTCGCTAAACGACAAAGGCGGAGTACATTTCAAAGGGATATCCACCGATGACATTTCAAAGGGATATCCACCGGTGACATTTCAAATGGATATCCACCGATGGCATTTCAAATGCGATATCCTCCAATGAAATAAGTCTTCCGCTAGAATTCAAATTTACCGCGAAGCGATAGCGAAAGCCGCCCGAGCTTTAACTCCTATCCTCTAATGGCGAAGCACGAATACATGTCCAGAACGCAACGGCTAGCTGTCTAAGTACGGATGTTTCTCCAACGGTAAAATATTTCTATATCCAGAAAGAATCATTCAATTTTGGAGCTGATTTACAGACAGAGTATTTAAGAAGAAAAGATAGCTCGAAGAAACAACTTTTGCAAAAATCATTCTCTGAGCCCTAACGAGCAAAAATTTTCATACTCTGTATTTTTCATCTACTCTTCTCGAATCCTGAACTTGAGATTTAATCTTTGAGGGAGAGTAGTTTGTTCTAATTTTACAAACTCACATTTTTGTAAAGACAGTGGATTGTCGCCTGTAAAGAGCAATCCAAAATCTGTGTAAGGCAGTAGATCGACGCCCGGAAGTTTGATTTTGTTTTCTCGTGAGGAGAAGGTTAAAGATCTTCAAGGGGGGAAACCTTGAAGCGTGGATGTAGGCAGGTTTTGGCCGAACCACGTAAAAACTCGTGTGTTGGATTTTTTCTCTCTCTCCTTTACTTTTATTGTTTGTTTGTTTGCTATTAGATTAAAAGTTTCAAAAAAGTCTAATTCACCCCCCTCTTAGACAATCTAGATGCTACAGTAACTAGGTTGGGTGACCGACTGGGAAGTCTTCGCCAAACAAAGCCGTGAGGAGAGGATATTGGGCTACGGCTCAATCCCCAAAGCAGACAATATCTTGCTGGAAAAAATGGGTCGTTACAGCTAGAGGTTGATTTGTTAATTTTTGGATAGTTCAAGATTGGATTTGTTAGAGTTGTTAGTTTAAGAAAATTTTTAAAAACAACTCATAATTTATGGGTTAAATTGAATTTTACCCTTTTTCTTAATATATTTTTTCAAAAATATTGGAATCGAACCAGAAACGAATCGTATTTTACCGTTCGATTTCGGTTTTGTGCCTTCAACCCATGGTTTCGATGCCGGTTCTGATGCCATGGAACGATGGGTCACTATTCTGGGGTGAAATCAGACCACGTCTACCCTCCTATTTCCTGCTATGCCAAAAAATTCTTTTATATCTATATATAAAAACAAGGGTAATTATTAATTTGAAATCTGTACTATACACTGTTTTTCAATTTGCCCCCTGTACTAAAAAAATGGGCAAACCAAACCCTATACTTTGATTTTGTTATCAGTTTTGACCTTTTATCAACAATTTTATTAAACCCTCATTTAAAAAATTACCAAACGATTTTGGATTCAGTTGAAATGTTTACCACATGTTCACTACTTAATGAGAAGATAATCTGAAAATTTTCATTATTTTTTAACACATGTACGATTTATTGTAATTTTATTTTAGTATTTTATAAAAATATTATAATAAATTATTTAAATTTTAGAAAATCACAAAACGTTTTCTATTATCTACCCATAATAGGTTAAACATGTGGAAAATTTGTCAAATAAATCAAATGTCGTTTGGTATTTGTTTAAATTAATCTCAATTTCTTTTTTACTTTATAAATTATTTTTTAAAAAACTATCAAACGATATTTTATTTATTTGAAAACTTTTTCACATGTTCAACTTATTATGGGTAGATAATAGAAAAAGTTTCGTGATTTTCTAAAATTTGTATGATTTATTATAATATTTTTATAAAATAATAAAATAAAATTATAATAAATAGTACATACGTTAAAAAATAACAAAAATTTTCAGAATATCTTCTCATTAAGTAGTGAACATGTGGTAAAAATTTCAACTGAATCCAAAATCGTTTGGTAATTTTTTAAATGAGGGTTTAATGGAATTGTTGATAGAATGTCAAAACTGATAACAAAATCAAAATAAAGGGTTCGGTTTGTCCATTTTTTTAGTACAGGGGCCGAATTGAAAAAAAGTGTATAGTACAGGGTTCAAATCGATAATTACCCTGAAAACAAATTGTCTGGATTAAAATATATATGATTAAAAAAAAACTTTCAATAGGAGGAAAGAACTAAAAATCTATACAAAACTAACAAAGTCAAAATATCAATGAGAGAAATGAGGGTTTTCTACCAACTGAAAATTCAACAAACTAACATTCAAAATAGACAAATCAAGAAGAACACAAAAGAAAGCACTCATCGAAAGAACACCAACAACAACAAAATTACAAAACTAAGAACACAATACGACGAAAATCTACGAAACTAAACACGGACGACAACAATCAAAACTTGTGGAGTCCAACCAATGAAAGAGAAAAAAATACCTAATTAAATAAAAAACAAACAACAGCATTCGCGACTAGAGTAGTCGCGAGCTAGGGCATTCGCAAGGTAGGCCATAATCACAGCATCTCCCTTGTAGTCTTGAGGCATCGACAAATTGTCTTCCTCGCAGTCGTTGGAGTCATCTTCTTGGCCGTGCAGTTGTCAAACTCTCATCCCTCGCAATCATCGAAGTCTCGAGATCGGTGGTAGGACTATCCAGAGAATGTCATCTTCTCTCAAGTAGGATGCATTCCGCATAATGTAAGGGTGTTTGTTGATAATATTTCAAATTTTGAAATGTTCTTCGACAAAATCAAAAGTTTAAAGTGTCACTTGAAACATTCAGGCTATATTTTGATAATTACCCATTAAATATTAGTGATAAACTTTGAAGTGTTTGTTTATTTTTTTATTTTTAGTAGAACTACTGTTAAGGTTTTTCCCACAAACTTCGTCCCTCGAAGTTGCAAGAGCCCCATGATGGAATTAATGATCGACCACGTTCCTATTTAGACAGTCCACCTATTTGCTACTTTTTGTAAAGTCATTCACTTTTCCTTCCATTTCCACTGTTTCCCTCTCGTTCTCGCTTACCAAAAACTCCGCCCAGAAAATGGACATGGCTTCCTCAACCTTTGCTGCGAAAACAATCTCTTCCTCGGTGAAATTAGCCGACCCAAGAACCAGATCACCTTCTTCACCTCCAAAGTCGCTACCTTTTACCCATTTACAAAAGTCCTCTATCTTTCGGAGCTCCAAGCTTGCTACCAGCCCTCTTCCCCATCTTTCCCTACCTAAAAGGTCTCTCACTGTTAAAAGCCAAGTGAACTTACCAGATTCTGCAAAAGGTGAGAATTTCTCTTTCCAGGAATTTGATTTTTTCTTCCGCTGATTCTGGCGATTCAATTTGTTTCTGTTTGACTCTGTAGCCAAAATCCAAGAACTGAATGTTTATGAGATAAACGAGCGTGATCGAGGCAGCCCTGCTTATCTGAGATTGAGCCAGAACTCTGTTAATTGTCTGGGTGATCTTGTTCCTTTCAGCAACAAAGCAAGTTCTCTTTTTAACTCTCTGTTTTTTGTCCCACTCTCTGCTTGTTTCCCTGAAAAATTTGTGAAATCTCTGGGTGATCTGGTTCCATTCAGCAACAAAGCAAGTTTCTCCTCTCTCTCACTTTCCATTTACAGTTTCTCGATAAAATTTGGTTCTTGTGAACTTTCTCCGTAGGAAAACGAAAAAAAAAAGTAAATTTGTAAGTTGACGATCATGACTAATCATGTGCGTTTATCATTTAAATTCGCTCTTGCTCTTTGCAAATTGGTTTTTTCAGCAATGAATTTTACTCAAAATGGTCATTGATTTTACAAATGAATATTTTATAATGAATATGAACGCTATTGGAATGTGATTTTAAACAGTTGGCTAGGTTCTGTCCAGTTTGATTGCTACAATGCAGTACTGTATCTGATTATATTTCAGTTATACACCGGCGACTTGCAAAAACGAATCGGAATCACAGCCGGAATATGCATTTTGATACAGCACAAACCGGAGAAGAAAGGAGACAGATACGAGGCAATCTACAGCTTTCACTTCGGAAGCTACGGCCACATAGCAGTGCAAGGCCAGTATCTAACCTATGAGGACACACATCTGGCCGTGACCGGCGGATCGGGGATCTTCGAGGGGGTCTACGGTGAGGTCAAATTGCATCAAATCGTGTTTCCGTTCAAAATTTTCTATACTTTTTACTTGAAGGGTATTGGGGAGTTGCCCGCCGAGCTTCTCGGCACGGCCGTCGAGCCACACCCGGCGGTGGAACCGAGCCCTTCTGCCAGAGCATGTAAACCCCATGCTGTCATCGATGGGTTCACTGAGTGAGTGCTGTAATTGTGATTCTGGTGGCTAATGATGGCTTAATTGCTTTCAATTTGCTTAATAAAAAGTATTTTTAGTGGAAATATATAAACTTTCTTTACATCATGATACATAGATGGGATCGAGCAGATGATTTTATTTATCGCTATAAAGTTCAATCATCCTGGCAGAGCTTTATTTTATGAAAGGGTAAAGTACAATTTGGCCCTTACAACTAGGTGAAATGAGCAATTTACACCGTAAATTTGGATAATATGCAAGAACAACCTTAATGTATTGATAATGGGCAATATGACCCCTATAGTCATAATTTTCGTTAAAAAGTAACGTTTTTTCACTTGTTCATTTTTTTTTTCCGAAATGCCCCTCACTGGACCGAACCGGATCGGATCGGTTCGGTTAATTGCACTCTGGTTTTTTATTTTTTTTAATTATATTCCTGTCTTCTCTTTTTCGAGAAATATGATTTAAAAAAAAAAAAAAATCAGAGTGGAATTAGCCGAACCGGTCTGGTCCGGTTCGGTCTAGTGAGGGGCATTTCGGGGAAAAAAAATGAATAAGTGAAAAAATGTTACTTTTTTATAGAAAATATGACGGTATGGGCCATATTGCCCATTATCAATACATTAAGGTTGTTCTTGCCTATTATTCAAGTTTACAGTGTAAATTGTCCATTTCACCTAGTTGTAAGGGCCAAATTGCATTTTACCCTTTATGAAATTATTGCAGAAGGGTCTCACTTTAGAGTTGGATTTGGTTCCAAAAGTGGAACCGGACATGACCCACCGCTAACAGGCAATATTGGTTTCAACTCTCTTTGGGATTATGGGATTTAAATTTACCAATATGAGGTAGATTCATAAGATTTTGGATTTCAAAGTTAGAAATAAGTGATGACAAGCTCTAGCGCATAGATGAGAAACTTGGCAAGCTCATCTCCGGCGATTCGTTTCTTGTCTTCAAACTGATTGTTTAGTTCAGACGCTGAAATAGCTAATAACCAGGAGAAGTTCATTATAAAAACTTATTTCTTCATTGTAATTGGTAAGAGCCACGAGTTTGAGTTTCTCCGTGGCTTTCGATCTCAAATGTTTGGACTCGGCTCGGCCCGGCCGGGCCGTATTTTGCACCGAATCAATCTCGTCCTCGCACACCAAGCTTATCCAATAATCTCTAAGCTCAAAAGAATCATTCAATACGAAGTTGTAACTAATTTTTACTCATTTAAGCTTTTGAGACAAAGTTAATAATATATTTATATTCTAACTCTCCGCTCTAATCTCACACCTTAACATGACGCTTCCGTGTTATTTGATTATTCAATATTATACTATAATTATTATATCAACGAGTGTATAACTAGTGATTAACATTTTGAGATGTATTGTCCACTTCATGGTTTTCCGTCTACACAGTGGAAACAACCAAAGTTTAACAGCGACCTGTGCTCTGAATTATGAGAGAGGCACATGGTGAGAAGGGTGAGTAAAATGGATTTTAGTTACTCCTGTCAAGATCATGGAGCCTTTGCACCAGCAGACAGAGAAAGAGTTGGAGGGAAAATTCATTCCATCTTCATGAAATTCAAAAAAGTTTCCATTTTTCGATTCCAGCATCATCTGCTCTTATCCTTTGTGGTTAATAATTGGGTTCTTTCTCTCTCTAGAAGGCTAAAAGCCATTGAATCAGTCGAGATTCTAAAAATCAGAGCTGGTAATGGGAATTGAAATCACTGTTTTAGTGCTCTGTTAATCTTTCAGCAACTTCACATGGAGTCTCTGCACAAAGGACTACACTCAGAATCAAATATTTGTAGGAACACTGTTTTAACAGTGCTTTGAGGCTGGTTTCCTGATCACTGTTTGCCTGCAAGTCTCTTTAAGATCAAAGGTAGAAACGTGATTGAGCAATCAAATCAAAACACTCAAACTTTATTCGTTTGATGAGTTTTCTTCTCTTTGACCTTTTCATAGTCTCAAAGCATGAGAATTTCGAGCTATTTCGACTCAGCTTTCAGGTGAATTTGAGGTTAAGAATTTGATGTGATTTCTCTGTTAACTTTGCAGGTAAATGCAGTCTAATTTACTTAGCCTTGCAGCTTTTTATTTGTTTCTTGAAAGAGCATAGTCATATATATTCTGCAGAAATATTCAAGAAAGTTGTTATTTTGAACTACAAAGTAAAGCAGAAACAAAATCATCGAAGAAGAATACAAAAAGTTGCAGAGATTTTGAAATTTACAGAAAGTTTTGTTTTTTTTTTTCTGGGTCATTTGAATTTGAAAACTCCCTGCAGATTAAATGGTGGATCTTTTGCTGATGTGGACATGGATTATGCAAGAGTTTCACAAATGAACCAGAGAAAGTAGAGAGAAAGAAGAAGAAGAAGAAGATTTTCAATTAATGCTCGTTGCAGAGCCCTCAACCATGGAGAAATCTCCTTATTATTCACAAAAGAAAGAGGACCCAGATTTCAGTTTGAAAGAGTGGGCTGTAAAAGCTCAAATTAGCCGTGAAAATACCCTTTCAAGAAGGTTTTCAGGATCATATATCAGAAGTTTCAGAGAAGATGGAGGGTCCTTCCGGTCAGACTTCAGTATTTTTAGTGCTGCTTCCTCTCCTGGCTATCTTCTAAAAGGTATATTTAGATTTCTCTCTTCGTTTCACCATAAATGAAAAACCCTTTTTTCCTCAGCTGGGTTTCCTAAATTCTTCCCATTTTTCCCAGATGAAATCGACCCATCTACTTATTCATTCACCGCAGCTCTTAAAGGTACTTCTGTTTTTTTAAATTATTTGAAGTATTTTTTCTGGCTTTTAGATGCGAAAATGGCAGCTCTGATGTCTTTTTTTTTCTTTTTCCGGCAGCGTTGCAGGCGAAGTCTTGCTGTAACATATGTGAATACTTATCGCCGGAAGGGTTTTCTTTGAACTCAAAATGGAACGAGGCCGAGAAATACATTTGCAACCCTCTTTCAGGAGAAGTTCCTCTAGCGTGTTTATCTGCCAAAACGCTCAGTGGAAGATCGTTTAGGAACTTAACGAACAGAATCACCATGTCAGCTCCTCTGGTTTACTCAACCCATTCCAGACAACTCCAGACAAAACCTTCTTCCCTCACACAAGAAGACATAATTCATCACTTTCCAGTTCCAGGTTCGATCGCATTTCACCCACTTCAATTGCTTTTTTTTTTTATTTATCAAAATTGGCTCACAAGTAGATATTTTGTTGGTCTGTAGAGAAGAAATCGCCGGAAAGCATGACTAGAGATGTCGGAATCCAAAGCAAACCGCCGGAGCTCAGTTCAAGTAGTTTAAGTCCTACTTCCACCCCACCCATTGTAGAGAGAGCTTTAAAACGATGTGAATTAGAGCTTGAAGATTCCCCTAATTCCAGTGCAAACATGAAGTTTCTGAAAGAGGTATGTTCTTCTTAGTTGAACATTCAGATGAATTCATGATCTGTTCTTCGATAATCTGCCATCAAATGACATTGCTTGAAGATCAATTATTTTAAACTTGTTCGGTGTATTACCCTCGTCCCCTCCCCAGAAAAAAGGATCCTTTTTTTCTTTTCATTAATGGTGAGTCTGAAGATGGGACAATCAAACCAGTCTTGCCTGACAAATCTCATATACGTACTACGGTCTTCAAAGGTGGAGATTAAATTCAGAGAACTAGACACCTGGATCGTCACATGATCCATTTCTATATATTTTCCCAGCCAAGAGTTATTTGATTTAAATTTGTTGACAACGGAGGTTGTTAAAGCAGATTTGTATTCTCAAAAGACTTTGACATCAGTCTCTAAACTGAGTGCAGGTGGGGAAGAAAGAGGAAGAAAGAGTGAAAGGAGAGAAGAAAAGGTGGGAGATGGGGCAAAGTGGGTGCTTGTCATGGATGAGAAAGATGCACAAACCTAGAAGAAGGAAGCATCTCTCTGCTTTGAAAGCTTGCTGATCTGTCCAAATGTGCAATCATGGAGGAAGGGCTGCGGCCCATTCAATATCTATTTGACGGTGCTCCTCTCTCGGCTCTTCTTCCTTCTTCCTGTTATTACATTAACAGTCATGCTGTATTTTCTTCTTCTATGCTCAAAGTTCATTGACTTTCTCTCTCTAAAAGCAGATTTCTAAATTTTACACAAGGGAGTCAAGAGTGAATATGAAGAGATCCTGGGTCGGTCAAAGATTTGTTTTTTGCACGTAAAATCAGAAACCCTGTAGTAGTGAGTGTTTAAGTTAGAATGTCTTAACACGTCACCTTGCTATTTAAATAAGGAAAATAAGATAACATGTATATTTCACGATATAGAAATATTGACACCAATCCCGGATCCCATCAAATTATTCTTATGGTAATGTTTATCAAAAATATTAAATTAAATGGTTAAAATCATTTTAATCCTTGAAGAATAGAATTTTTTTTTTAAAAAATTCTCGCAGTATTCCTAACAAAACAAACCTTAAATTATAAAAAACCTATCAAAAAATCACTCAAGGTCCACCGATAACCCCCTGTTTTGTCGGAGAGTTCTCCCCGTGCGCACGTGGAGAACAGGCGATGCAGACCTCCTGCTAGAACGGTCCCTGTTTGAAGAACACGCGAAGTTGTTCACCCTCAAACGGGGGATCGATCTCGGGAAGTTCTCCCCGTGCAACACACGTGGAGAACGGGGGGTGAAGACCCCCGCTAGAACGGTCTCCGTTTGACGAACAAATGTTTGGCAAAAATGAGTGTAAATGGAGTTCTATAGAAGTGCAAGTTTAACATGATCTTTAATTTGATATCAAATGTGAATTTCTAGGCACAAGGAACAGAATTAATTGGAAGAAACTGAAGGACCTCGTATTCAGAAAAATATCAACGCTGGACTTTTAAATCCTGTATTAACAAATGCTATCTCAGTACAATCTATAATTGTGATTACATTTCAGCAGAAGCTTCAGGTGGTGTACTGAATGAAAAGGAACCACAAAGCAAAATTTGGTTTTACCGTATAGCACATCACTTTGAGGCATTAGGTTCAGCGAGGGAAATGAGGCGCACTTCGTATATATCATTCTCTCCCTTTCCTGAATCCAAAATTTAAAAAGCATCAGCAATAAATGAAGTTCATATAATGTTAAATATAAGAGAATATCTACTCTCCAATCCTTTTAATCTCTTATCAAAAGCACATCGATTGAGAACTTGAACTCACCAATTTCTGCTGTAATTCCTGGTCCAAAGAATGACGTAAATTTTGCCTAAAACAATTATGCATAGAAAATTAGTATGCCCGTTTTATCTTAAAAAGGATTTTCATGAAGTAATTATCTCTACAAGCATTAATATGAGAAAGTGAAAAGAGCTAACCTGGGTTATAAACTAACATAACTGAACTTTTAAACAGCGATAATGATTTGTTATTACCCGTTTCCTAGTCTGAAGAAAACTGTTTACCTGTCTCTGCTCAAAATCAGATAGCTGCAGATCTTTTGCTTTGAACACCAGGACTAAACAATATTTTCCATCTTCTGTTACCTAAGACACGACAGCAAAGTAACGAAAAGACAGTTGAAGCGCACACTGACTCGCGATGTTATTAAAAATAAGAGTCATCATCAACAGGGTAAACTCCTGCCCAATGATATCATGCAGTAGAGTATAACTTCCACCGTGGAAATGTATTATCAGAGTAATCATCAAGAACCAAAATAGACGACAGAGTAATACTAGTTAAAGGGTCAATCATCCCATCAATTAACTACTGAAATTACTAGTTTGCCTGAGGCAAACTATGATGGAATATACTTGTTGCGCTGAATAACAAGCCATAGAATAATTGAATGACCGCACAGGTTATTTAGAGTTAAGATTAATACAAAGCTGAGAAGCATACTTCTTCACGAATCGATTCTAGAGTGGGCGCACTCCGTCGTGGAATTCCTCCACCCTGAAGAATTAAAGAATCAAACCATAAAAGAAGGGTTGAAGGTATCTTCCAATGTTACACATACAAATAGCTCGTACAACGTGTATGCATAGCATATTAAGTAAATACAGAGGGTTCAGACGCAGTCGAAACAGAGTTAATAAGGAGGCTGGTCTTAATGGTTGTTCCAAGAAAGATTAACACAGCAGGTAGTGTGGAATAATGTTTGGTAACCTACTTGACCATACTGGAAAATCCGTTTTAATGCCTCTTCCAAGTGCTGCTCATCTCCATACCGGTATCGTATAACATCACTTCTTACCTGGCAAACAGCATAGTTGTTTAAATACTCGAAGCATCTATCAGACATAAACATAACATAAAGTCATATGAACATAATTTAAACAAGTGTGCAATATGGACAACTTGCAAATGTAGTAACAGTACGCCAAGAGACCTTATGGGAAAAGCAACGGTTTTCTGCTTCTAAAGGGAAATCCTCCATTATTTTTCCTATACAAATGACAACTTCTAAGAAACTACATATCTGAACTCTAATTTGAATTTCGAACATTTCTGAAGATATTCCTCTCCAAAACTTGTTCTTATTATTTCAGTTCCTTCAAAGTAGTAGCTGAAGTAGTGTTCTGACATTGATTTGCATAATACTGCAACATATGAAAGTACCTGTTTAAGAATTGCAGTAGCGCATGATTCCCTCAACTCTTGAGCATCTGAGTAAGTCAAACATGGCACTGGTTTGAGCTCTGCATACTGAAAAAAGGTTCAAAAGGATATAAATTTTACTACCAGCATATTTTCTGGCTAAATTTTGGAAGTATCATCATGTTATTTGACTATTTTAGATGTAGCCCTCAGTGGTATTCACCTATATATGTTATTTATATAGAATAAACATAAAGATGAGTAGAGTATAAAAAAATGGTATCAAGATAAAAAGTTTTATTGTCGACAATGCTCAACAAAAGTTCAGAAGCGGCATTGACAAGTTATGCTGTTTTTTTTTTTTTTTTTTTAAATATCATACAGTTTGCCGTCCAAAGGCAGAATCAGGGGGAGGGAAGAACTTACCTTGAGTGCCATACCAATAATTGCAAGAGGAAAACCATATGTTAACATTATAGCTGACCATTCTGATCCTGGCAGGATATTAAAATATGCCCCAAATCCATACCTATCAACAGAACAATACAAAATCAAAAAAAAATTGTGAGTTCCGGATTCAAATTAACTGAAAATTAACAAAGCAAAAAAAAACTGACGATAAGAGAGAAATGCCAAGGCTAAGGCCAATAACACCGAATGAGATCTGCAAAAAGAAACAAGGCAATTATTAATGTATAAGCATGCACAATTGAAGAAAAGAGAAAATTTGAGTGATGCTCGATCAAGAGACAAACTACTCTAGTTCATGTAATCTCTCAATCGATTGATTAAACTTGTGAAATGTAATTACGTTGGATTAGATGTTGGACATAATTTTCTTCATCCTAGAAAATAAAATTTCTTAGAATTTCCAAACTTTCCATAAAACTATAAGCAGTGTATCTGATTCAATGGCTGTTATATTAATTACATTTCATGTTTCATATAGACAGAATCATGCATTTTACCGGCTCACTTACCTCTGTTACAGAGTAGTCAGCTATCTGGCGATTCTTATTTTCTTTGAATGAATAACGATTACGAATAGTTATTAATCTTTTCTCGTTTCCAATTTTTTGCGTCTAACTTTTAAAGTTCTTCCTTCTTTTGATAATTTCTCCACAAAACCGCGATCAAAATCTAAGCTCCTTAGCAGTTAACTTTCATCAGTACGACACAAATTAAAAACCGAAATCCAACCTTAGCGAGCGAGAATTCATTGTCGCCAGCAATAGCTTTGCTCGGGGAAGCAGAGACTGAGGTCTGGGGAGAATCGGCAGCTCTGGGAGCTAACAGAACAAGTCGAGGAGAACGTCTCAGCAACGGAATTTTAGATTCTGCGGGGGTAAAGACGGTAAAGGAGGCAGAGGGGAGTCTAACGAGAGTTGGAGAGGGACGAGAAGGAAGGAGAGAGAGGAAGAAAAGCCGGTCGTAAAGACTGAACTGGTTGTGAATGGAGAAATTGCTTCCAGTTTGCCTAGATAGTGATGGTAAGAGAGCCTTCGTCGACATTGACGCTCTGTATCTTTAAGCAGCAGCAGCAGCAGCAGAGAAGAAGAAGAAGAAGACGACGAGGGCCGGGGAGAAGAAATGGATACCAGTCGCCCGTTGTTCCGAAATCTCAACCGCCAAGTATTTGCATGACGTGTCCTACTTCTATTATCCTTGTCCTATATTTTTAGAAAAATTTAACTTTTTTTTTTAATTAGAAAACTTTGGAAAAACAGCTATTTAATTCTCTAGCCACTATACTATATTTTTTCGGTGCACAAGGTCAAATTACAGGAGAACTTAGCAATCAATACCGTGTTAACGTTCAGTTAATTCTCATTGTAGTAGACCTTAGAAGCTTGGACCATCAATGGCTGCCAACAAATTGATAATGCCGCCGTTCGTGCTTCAGTCGCGCACGCAAGAAGAAGCCGCCGCACGACCCCTCCTCCGAACTAGTTATCTGATCAGAAGAACCAATTGCACAAAAGTTGAACGCTGGCCGAAACAGCGACGGTCGCTCGTCCTCGTAAGTCGACGCCTTTGACCTGCATCTCAGAGAACTCCGAACGGGGCTTTTTGTCCAAAAATCCGGTCTGTCGATGCTAGGATGGAAGACGAACACGGAGTCGAAATCGAACTCAGTGAGGAATTGGCGATTGGCGAAGACGAACAATACATTTCCAGCTTCTCAAAATTGTAATTCACCAAACACTTTAGGTGAAGTAAAATTATAAAATAAATCCCAAGTAGAGCCTAAATGTAAGTTTCAATTCAACATTATGACAGGTCGCTCCATCATTAATTAGATAATGATAATATCTTATAAATAACTAAAATTAGAAAAATATTGTGAAATGTGAAGTGGACAAAACAAAACACAAACTCAAAGTTGATGTATGAAACTGAAAAATTCTCCCACCTTTGAGTAAATGAAAATGAGAGAATTGAGAAGCTCTAAAACAAAGTGCACTACTGTAAAGTAATGGGAATCACTACCTCTAGTCTTACATCTACGCTTGCCCGCGCCTCTAAAAAGAAGAAAAACCAAAACACTGCAAAAACAAGAAAGAAAGACACAGAATTTAATAGAATAAAAATAACAAGACGACACAATAATATATTATTTGTTCATCAATTTAGACTTTTTCTATATAGTTTTTGGCTAAAGAATATAACCGTAAAACTATAAAAAGCATGAAAAGGAATGATTTGGGTTAAATTTATTAACAAAATTGCATTTAGTAACAAGAAAAGATCCAAAAAAGATAACTAGAAGATGATCTTGACAGTTGAATAGAATATGCCTTCAGCAAATGGAACTATCAGTTGCCACCTACATTGGTTGCTCTCCCTAAATGTTTAGTGGGGTTTGATTTAGTCTTTAATTTCTTCTTCCTACTTAATTGTAAGGGGGAAGAGTGTTGTATTACCTGAGATGGATAAATGTCCGTTGGATGAAACTTGTGAAGTTGTCTAGCTACTGTCACCCGAGAGAATGGGAGCAATCTTTTTCATTTCAAGCTTTCTCAAACTGAATCAACAAAACAAAACAACCACCAATAATGTTCGAATGAGTAAAGCTCAATAGCGTAACACCGTATTCATTTTAGATCAAACTATGGAGGACATACTTGCCTTAATGAAGAAATGTATTTCAAGACCTCTTGTTTCTGCTCAGCTTTGTACATAAACCACTTTTCACTTGCAACTGCTGCCCAAGTTCCTACATCTGCGTTCAACGCAAGATTTCATCGACCCAAGCCTTATTTGCAGTGTATAATCAGATTCAATGAATAGGTTTTTAGCAAACCTTGAAGCAAAATACACTCTTCTCCATTGAAGGCTTGTAATTTCCAAAATGCACGACCATCTAGATCCAAATACATGGGTTCAGTTCTGACAGCATCTGACCTCTGTCTTTCTACAAGGAGAACAACATTTCTAAAAGATTAACAATAAAGGACTATGTATATGTGGTCTGTGGTTGAAGTGCACGTGTACAAACACAAGCATTTATCATAAAACACATTGCTCGACTTCAAACCGTTGGTACAAACCAAAATTATCCTCTTCTGAGATGACAAGTTAACAATTTAATCAAACTAAGACGAAGCAAAATGGCGTACTTTTTGGATCCATGCCCATTGCAAAAAGCTTCTCAGACTTGATATGAGCCGCTTCACTTTTTATTTGAGAAACAATTGCTTCATATTCAGAAACTGAGAGAGAAGCACTATTTTCTGACACAAGTCTCTTCGCCAACTCATCTCGCAATTTCTGCTTAAGAAGTTTTTCCTGTTAAGGGAGTAAGACAAAACCACCTTCAAACTCCACGTTCTACACACCGACTCTTTACTCTTATTCTTATTTTGTGTTACCTTATCCTTCACAGCAAAAACTTTCTCTCTTGCTTCCTTCTGGCTCTTCACAAAATTGGAATTTTGGTCTTCAATCCAATTTCTCAATTCTCTGAAAGGAAAAGAAAATTTTAGCAAGTAGATAGAGTAAAAATAGCAAAATATACATCAATTAATATTACTCACACAGTACTAAGAGCCTCATCACAAAGAAAATTCAGTAATCTAAGCTTCGTTGACAAGCTTAGCTTCTCATAACAATCACCGCCTGGCAGTTCATTCAATGCCCATGAAGACGCAGCAGGACATTTTTCTAAAGCTTTCAACCAAGAAGATTTGTCATTCGTTGAACATGAGGATGGATACCTAAGAAACAATTAGAGGAATCGTATTTGATTATATAAGAAAATGAAAACACAAATTCAAATAGATACTCGAAAAAGTTCATACTCTTCTCCAATATTCTTTAGTATCAAAGACAAAATTTGGATTTGAAACCGAACAGGCAAGGTATCCTGCACTCGACAACTTCTTCTTTCACGCATTAGTTCTCGGAGTAAGGATTCCCCATATCCTTTTTTCAAATTCAGAACCTAACACGGCACAGAAAATGTATCACTCGTGCAGTAAATTACTCTAGGATAGCCAACGAGAGTTAAAATTTGGTTTGTGGTAAAAATAAAAGTAAACCTGCCTTTCCAAAAACTGCACAAAATTCTAAAAATTGCAGTGCTCGACCAATATCTTCAATGGGTAACTCAATGCCAGCTATAGACGTCAAACTCGCACCCAAAGGCAAAGGCATGTCAGAAAATTTCATGTTCTGAATTTCCCTACCACATTTCCTGATTATCTGATCCGTAGGAATATCTTTATTATTTTTCACACCATTTGACACTTTGGCTTCTGTTTGTCTTTTACAATCTTTTTCTTTATCTGCACCTTCTGCTTTGAAGGGAATGGAAGAATGATCTTTTAGCGCAACATATTCTTTTTCCAGAGAATTTGGAACTCTTCCATATTTCTGACTCATTCCATTCTTTTCTTTCGAATATTTTGCTTTGGAAGAGTTCGAGGGCTCTTCTGATGTATTTAATTTTGTTTTCCCTTTTGAGGCACCATTGCCCCTACAATTTGCGTTCTTCACTTCCTCACATATTTTTACTGAGAATGTCTTTTTCTTTGTCAAGGTACCATTGTCTTTACAATTTGCTTTATTAACTTTCTCACATGTTTCTTCGGAAGGCTGAATCTTCCTTGGGCTACTTCTTCTTGAGAATTCAGCATTAACCCTATTGTCATTATGCAATTCCTTCAGTCCTTCTCGTTTTGGTTGCTTGTGTTTCTTCTCATCAGAAATTTTGCTACAATTCATAGAACTCAAATTTGTATCACCGCTACCATCTAAAGAATTTTCCTTCCCCCGTTTCCTAGGTGAAATTACTATTGTCTCCTGTGAGGAGCATAAAATCTTTGTAAAAAAGAAGGTAACACAAGGTGTCCTGAAATATCAGTCAATAAAAAAATGAGATGAAACCTTGTTTCCTAGAGCTTGCTTTTGAGGTGAATTTTGTTCAGGATCTATATTGTCATTGCTGTTTACTTGCAACATTTCTGACACAGAATTAAATCCAGTAGACTTGGCTGCGTGTATCATGATGCCAGTGGGTTTGTGACCTCTTTTTTTCCTGGAAAATGCTTCAGTTAATCAAATGACTACCTCATTACTTTATCCCAATTCCACGTACGTGAGAGCAATAACAATATAGGACAAAAGAACAAGAAAAACAGACAATTGCTGCGGAAGTGTTTACTCCAATCAAAGACATATCAACCTTAGATTCAAACTCTTCGTAACTAGGTTCATGGCTATTAGGACTACAAATATACTCAGATATTCAACGTTAACAAATTCAAATTTTTCCCAACACGATATTTCAATCAATAAATAAACAAAACGCTCGTGGCGCTTTTCACTTACATGCAAAAACTGCAATTGCAAACCCCTCTGCACTTTGGGCAATCCCAATCATCCAAAAGCTCCACTTTCTCAGCGTTCTCGCCATATCTAATTAATACACCACAAAATATAAAGGGCCAAGATCATGTGTTATTCAAACCAGCAACGTTTTATTCCATCTTCATCATCTTAGAACATATATTTGATAAAATAGAACTCAACCTGTTCAACAAGCATTTATGACAAAATTTCATCGTACATGGCTTCTTCCCTTTCCGGTTCTTACATGCGGCTGCATAATCTCTGGTCTTTTGTCGGCACTTTGGCATCCAAACATTTTAAAATAGAATGTTAGTTTAACAAATAAAGAGACAACCTAAAACTTCAGACCATCGTTACTCCATATCATCATTTACTCGTGAGTAACACAGATAAACCAATAATTTGTACAAGGTTATCTACATTAATAGATGCAAGGGGAAAAAAATTGTTTGCAAAGCTTAATTATATCTCCAATCTAGTGGTAGAAAAAAAAAAGCATTAGGTATTTAACGTCACTAAGTTTCCCTAAAAAATGCTTTATGTAAACTTATTATTAAAAAGTTGGGGTTAGTACAAACGATGCAGGGTTTTTTTTTGTCTGAACCATAACAAAACCTACAGCAACAACGCGGTGTTGATATTCAATGTCATCCACCTCCACCTATTAAATGAATGACCCACCTATTAAATGAAAAGAAGACAATGAAGAAGTTCTTCTTTTTAGAACACGGCGCCTCTCTCCTTTTTCATATTCACATTCCTTAAAACAAGGAATGTGCTCCCTTCAAGCATCTATAAATAGAGGCTTGATGAGAGAGTTCAATTCATCTCATCTCATCTCAAATATCGTAGAGAAAGTGAGTGGTTGTAGTATTTTTATTCAATAAAGTGTGTGTAGTATTTTCTTATTTGTGTTCAACAAAGTGGTATCAGAGCCTGGGTGATTTCTTTAAATTTAGTATGCTCTGTGGTTGCGGTTTTTAACTGATCTTCCACATCAGAAAAATTTTTAGAGATTATTTGGGGAGTGTTTTTTGTGTTGTGAGTGGTGAGCGATTCTAAAAGTTTAGAGTCAAAAATTTGTTTGGTAGTGTCGGAGTTCTGCCAAAACAATGAGTGACCTTCAGGTTATGGGAGGTATCAAGAAACTCATCAACACAAATTATAACACATGGTCAACGTGCATGGAGTCATACTTGCAAGGTCAGGATCTGTGGGACATCATTGGTGGTAATGAAACCACGATCCCAACAGATGAAAATGCCGCCCGGAAGTGGAGGATTAAGGCAGGAAAGACCATGTTCGCGATAAAGAGCACAATAGATGAGGAAATGCTGGAGCACATTAGGCAAGCTGAAACGCCGAAATCAGCTTGGGACACTTTCAAAGCACTCTTCTCAAGGAAAAACGACATGAGATTACAACTCCTCGAAAATGAGTTGTTATCTATCAAGCAGCGTGATATGACGATCAATCAGTACTTTCACAAGGTAAAGACCTTGTGCCGGGAAATTTCTGAGCTAGATCCTGAAGCCACAATCAAGGAACCAAGAATGAGAAGAATCATCATTCATGGTTTGAATCCAAAATACGGAGGCTTTGTTACTGCCTTACAAGGGTGGCCTACTCAACCGTCATTAGTGGATTTTGAAAATCTACTATCTGACCAAGAAGCGATGGCCAAAGAGATCGGTGAAAGCTCACGGAAGAGTGAGGAAGAAGCACTCTTTGTCAAGAAGAACAAAGGGTGGTCTAAACCGAATGGTGGCAAAGGATCATGGAAGAATGATGACAAGGCAGATCATCATGGGAACCCTCGGTCAGGGGGAGCTCAGAAGAACGAAAATCGAAGTAATTCGTCCAGGCAAAACAAGAGGTTTGATGGTAACTGCCACAACTGCGGGAAGAAGGGCCACATGGCAAAAGATTGTTGGTCCAAGAAAAGAAATGCTGAAGGAAACACAGCGACCTCCAAAACAGAAAATTCAAGTGATGATGATTGGGATGCCGTCGCATCTCTGGCTGTGGAAGAAGATGAATCGGCGCTTGCAGTGACAGTACCAGGGCGAATTGACTATGATAAAGATTGGATCGTCGACTCCGGTTGTTCGAATCATATGACCGGTGATGAGAGTAAGCTGCAAGAGATGGTGGAGTATAAAGGGAGTCGTGTGGTGGTAACGGCCAATAACTCCAGGTTACCAATTTCTCATATTGGTAAAACAACCATTGTGTCTCGTTACACTCCTAACGAGGTGCCGCTTCAAGAGGTGTTTCATGTACCCGGCATGAAGAAAAACCTGCTATCGGTGGCGCAGTTGACATCATCTGGCCGTTATGTCTTGTTCGGTCCCCAAGATGTCAAGGTGTACGAAGATGTGAAGATCTCGGGTACACCAACGATGGAAGGACAAAAGCTGGAGTCTATCTATGTAATGACAGCAGAGACGGCTTATGTAGATAAGACTCGCAAGAATGAGACTGCAGATCTGTGGCACACAAGGTTAGGGCACGTTGGTTATCACAAGTTGAAAGTGATGATGAAGAAATCGATGCTCAGGGGTCTTCCTCAACTAGAAGTTAGAGAAGACACAGTGTGTGCGGGTTGTCAATACGGTAAAGCACATCAACTACCGTATGAAGAATCAAAGTTCAAGGCGAAGATGCCACTGGAGTTGGTACACTCTGATGTCTTTGGGCGAGTCAAACAACCATCTATTAGCGAGATGCGATATATGGTTACATTCATTGATGACTTCTCTAGATATGTTTGGGTTTTCTTCATGAAAGAAAAATCCGAGACGATCTTAAAATTCAAGGAGTTCAAAGAAGTCGTGGAAGGAGAAGTTGGAAGGAAAATCCAATGTTTGCGCACGGATAATGGAGGAGAATATATGTCAAACGAGTTTTCTCAATACTTGCGACAATGTCGAATCCGTCATCAGATGAGTTGTCCAAATACGCCACAACAAAATGGCGTAGCTGAAAGGAAGAACCGACATTTGGCAGAGATTTGTCGGAGTATGCTACATGGAAGGAATGTCCAAGGAAGATTTTGGGCTGAGTGCATAAAGACTGCAGCCTATGTTATCAACCGACTTCCTCAACCAAGGCTTGGATTTGTTTCACCGTTTGAGAGATTGTGGAATGCAAAACCTACAGTTGGTCACTTCCGAGTTTTCGGCTGTGTGTGTTACGTATTTGTGCCAGATCATTTGCGTAGCAAATTTGATAAGAAGGCGATTCGTTGTATCTTCATTGGATATGACAATCAAAGAAAAGGGTGGAAATGTTATGATCCAAAGAGTGGTAGAAGCTTTGTATCACGAAATGTGGTGTTTGATGAAGCATCTTCGTGGTGGTCTTCTAACGAAGAGGAATTACCAGATTCTAAAATTCTTGAAGATCAATTACAACTAATGGGGGAGCAAGTTGTAAAGGTGCGACAAGATCCAGTAGCACATGAAGAGGTGGAAGATGATGATAATCACACAATGACTGAGAATCCATGGCAAACTGGTATTTATCAGAGACCAGTTGAAGAAGAAGAAGAAGCAAGTCAAGAAGTAACAAGTCCACAATCACAGCTTAGGAGGTCGACAAGAGTTCGGATGCCGAATCCGAGGTATGCCAATGTAGCTGTAGCAAGAGTGGAGAGTCCAAAAGAGCCAGAGACATTTGAAGAAGCTTTTCAAAGAGCTGAATGGGTCAAAGCTATGAAGGAAGAGATTCTAGCATTGGACCAGAATCAAACATGGGAGCTTGTGCCAAAGCCAAGAGAAGTAAAGCCAATTTCTTGCAAATGGGTCTATAAGATCAAGACTCGTCCAGATGGATCGATCGAGCGATACAAGGCTCGGTTGGTAGCTCGTGGCTTCTCTCAGCAGTACGGACTTGACTACGATGAGACGTTTAGTCCAGTGGCGAAGATTACAACTGTGCGAGTCCTTCTAGCTCTTGCAACCAACAAAGACTGGAAACTCTGGCAGATGGATGTGAAAAATGCTTTCTTGCATGGAGAGTTGGATCGAGAGATATACATGGTCCAACCAAGGGGGTTCGAGAGCAGAACTCGTCCCGATTATGTATGCAAGTTGAGAAAGGCGCTATATGGATTGAAGCAAGCGCCAAGAGCATGGTACGGCAAGATTGCCGAATTTCTGACCAAAAGTGGTTACTTGTTGGCACATGCAGATTCTAGTTTGTTTGTGAAAACTAGAGAAGCAAAACTAGCAGTGGTGTTGATTTACGTGGATGATTTGATCATCACGGGAGACGACGAAGAAGAGATTCATCAAACAAAGAAAAATTTGTCTGTTCGCTTCCAGATGAAAGAGCTTGGAGAGCTCAAACATTTTCTCGGATTAGAAATCGATCGAACAAGTGATGATTTATTTCTATGTCAAAAGAAATACTCCATAGATTTGTTACAAAAGTTTGGTATGCAAGAGTGCAAGCCAATTTCAACACCAATGGATGCCAATGCCAAGATGTGTGCACATGAAGGCAAAGATTTGGCGGATACGACGATGTATCGACAACTCGTGGGTAGTCTAATTTACCTAACTCTGACCCGACCTGACATTTCTTTTGCAGTTGGTGTTGTCAGTCGATACATGCAGAATCCAAAGAAGTCTCACTTAGAAGCGGTTCGACGAATTGTAAGGTATATCAAAGGTACATTTGACTATGGTCTTTTGTACAAAAGAGGTGGCGATTGCAAATTGGTTGGCTATTGCGATGCAGATTATGCTGGAGATCTTGACACGCGTCGATCAACGACCGGATATGTGTTTACACTCGGAGGTGGAACAATTTCCTGGTGTAGCAAACGACAACCAACAGTGTCACTATCAACTACTGAAGCAGAGTACCGAGCAGCGGCCATGGCAGCTCAGGAGAGTGCATGGCTAATTCAGTTAATGGAAGATTTGCACCTACCAGTTGATTATGCAATACCACTTTATTGCGATAATCAATCAGCAATCCGTTTGGCCGAAAATCCGGTATTTCATGCAAGGACTAAGCATGTGGAAGTGCATTATCATTTCATTAGAGAAAAAGTCTTACAAGAAGAGATAGAGATGCGTCATGTGGAGACAACCAATCAAGTTGCGGATTTATTCACAAAAAGTCTGAATGTCAGAAAATTTGAAGAATTTCGAAAGCAACTCAACATGATGGCCGACATTGAGGGGGAGTGTTGATATTCAATGTCATCCACCTCCACCTATTAAATGAATGACCCACCTATTAAATGAAAAGAAGACAATGAAGAAGTTCTTCTTTTTAGAACACGGCGCCTCTCTCCTTTTTCATATTCACATTCCTTAAAACAAGGAATGTGCTCCCTTCAAGCATCTATAAATAGAGGCTTGATGAGAGAGTTCAATTCATCTCATCTCATCTCAAATATCGTAGAGAAAGTGAGTGGTTGTAGTATTTTTATTCAATAAAGTGTGTGTAGTATTTTCTTATTTGTGTTCAACACGCGGATGTATCTCTCATGTTCAGAGTCAACACTTATTCATGAGCTGTGATTTGTGTACTGATGTCACTAGTGTTCTAGATTGAAAGAAAATAGGGCCTCATCCCCAACAACATCTGGAAAAATGTAAGATAGTGGAATTTCTTCTTTGAATGATCTCGCAAAGCAAGAAAAATGAAAAATAAAACTGGAAAATATATCAAAAGTTACCTGGTGACAAGTCTTGCCATTGTCAGAATCATAGATTCTGCCTCCTATGAGTCGGATACCCGGACTTTTCGCGCGCTTCGCTGGTTGATCATTATCGTCGACAACGAGGCTCCTCTTTTTACTTTCTTTTCCTCTCTTCTTCTTCTGCGTAATCACATTTGACGTCGAAGGAGAAACAGAAGCTGCAGCGGGAGCCATGAGCGAAGCTAAAAAGGGGCGAGTGAGAAAATCTTAGCTGAGGCGTTCCAATTCCGATCGATACTGCAATCCTAAAGGTGAAGCAAACGGGACTTATATATTTCTCGAATGTCGTCATAGATTCTTCTCTCAGAAATGGCGGAAAAAGAAGAGAAATCGATACCGCACAAACTATCTCCCCGAAATTTTAAAAATTTTGAGATTTAGAAATCAGTACCCGCCAAATTTCTTTATGCAATCAACCAATTGAATTAAGGGTGTGCAAAACCGAACCCGAACCGGAACCAGTTTTGAGTAAAAAAAAATTGAACTTCGGTTCTATTTTGTAAGAACCGGTGACATCGGTTTGATTTTCGATTTGGATCATTCTAAACCGACATTAACCGAACCAAACCGATTTTTTAATAAAAGCCCTAAATCCTAATGCATATGAAGGCAATCTGCTGTTCTGCTTAGGGATGAGCATGGTCTGGTGCGGTTCGGTTCCGAGTTGGAATCGGACCGGACCAAAGGATTCGGAATTTTTTTCCCTAATCCCAGACCTAAATTTTCGGTCCGGTCCCGGTTTCTCCCACAAATTTTTTTTTTACAGTAAATTGTAATAAAAAAATTAAAATTTCTTCTAATGACAAGTTATATACAATCAAATCATTTCCTACAAAGAATTAAAAGACTATAAATGATAAATTACAGTGAGAAGAGAAATTGAAGGTTTGAGATTTGTAAAAAATTGAAACTCTGAACCTTCTTCCCCTTTCAGTCGAGCCTTAAATGGCTATTGAATAAAGTTTCTGTCCGATCTGGGATTTCGGGAAATTTTGGTCCTGAACCTAGAACCGGACCATTTCTCATGGGAATTATATTTTTAGGACAGAAACTGGACCAAAACTGGTGGTCCGGTCCCGTTCTCGGTCCTTGATCCTCGGTCTGGTTTTGCTCACCCCTAGTTCTACTTCTTCCTTCTCCACGGCAGGCGCGAACGCGAAGCTCGAGCTGCTCGACTGACTCTCCAAGCTCGGCAGACGGCAGACGACACACGACGCTCCACTTCAACTGTCCACGCAGTTGCTGGCAGGATGTCTCCCCTCTCTCCGTCTCTCCGTGAGAGCTTCCTGATTGCTCAATATCGTATATGAAAAGGAGCTATCCGCTGCAAAGAGAGCGGCGCCTCTCGCTTTTTGTCTCTTCTAGGTCCCTCTCTCTATCTCTCTCTCTCTCGGCAATTTTGAAAAATTTAACGAGAATCGCTGGAAATTACTAATTAGTAGTTATATGGGTATGCGAATTTGATATTGGGTTTCTTAATTAGAGGTAAATATGGAAACTGTCGGAACTTCGAAAAATATTTGTTATGAGCTTAATCAATTCTTTGATCCTCTTTTTGGCGATGATATATGTTTGAATATAAACTTCTCGTCGTTCTCACTTCTCTCTCTCTTCTCTGAAATAACATTATTTTTTAATTTTTTTTAATATTGTCAAAAATCGAAACCGAACCGAAAATTTTGGTTCGATTCAGGTTGGTTTCCCGAATCCCGACTGGTTTCGGCCTCCATTCTTGAAACCGAATTTTAGTCAGTTCGATTCAGTTTCCCTCCAAAACCGAACCGAACTGACGTTTGAACTCCCTTAAATTGAATGTCAATTTTGTCCTCTGTTGAAATAAAATCAATCTATTTTTATAATTAATTTTAATACTCTAATTTAGATTATTGGCTCGATATTTATGTGTTATTTATTAATTAATAAAATCACTAAAAAAAATAAAATCTTTCTCCTTCAAGTTAATATAGAATTACAATTTCTTCTTATGCATGTAATTTTCAACTTTTTCTTGCAATTTTACTCTTTTTATTAATATTTTGTAGGGTTTAAAAAAAAACCCCTTAAAATTTAGGTTTTTTTTTAAAAAAAAAACCTTAAAAATTACTGTTCAACAAAAAAAAACCTCAAAGTTTCAAAAATAGGCGAAATAAACATTTTAGTCCGGACTGGGTACCGGCCTCCGCGGAGAGGCCGGCTGGTCTAGTTGGACCGGCCGGCCTCTTTTTTTTTCAATTAATTTAAGAAATTTAAAAATAAATAACAAACTATATTCAATTTACTTGAAATTTTTACAACATATTTCTCAGATTATGGGAAGATAATTTGAAAAGTTTCGGGATTTTATAGCATTTGTACGATTTATTATAATTTTAATTAATTATTTTATAAAATAATTATAATAAATCGTAAAAGTATTAGAAAATCACAAAACGTTTCAAATTATCTTCCTATGTTGTGGTAAACATGTGGTAAGAATTTCAATTAAATTGAATATCGTTTGGTATTTATTGTTAAATTAAATGCAAAAAAAGGGGAGTCCGGCCGGTTTAAAAACAAATACCAAACGATATTCAATTTACTCGACATGTTTACCACATGTTTATTACAACATGGGAAGATAAATTAAAAATTTACGTGATTTTCTAACACTTATACGATTTATTATAATTATTTTATAAAATAATTAATTAAAATTATAATAAATCGTACAAGTGCTAGAAAATCCCGAAACTTTTCAAATTATCTTCCCATAATATGATAAATATGTGATAAAAATGTCAAATAAATTGAATATCGTTTGATATTTATTTTTAAATTTCTTAAATTAATTGCAAAAAAAAAGGAGGTCGGCCGGTCCAACTAGACCGGTCGGCCTCTCTGCGGAAGCCAGTACCCAGTCCTGACTAAAATGTTTATTTCACCTATTTATGAAAATTTGAAGTTTTTTTTATTGAACAGTAATTTTTAAGGTTTTTTTAAAAAAAAAACATAAATTTTAAAGTTTTTTTTTTTTAAACCCTATTTTTTATTATTTTGGAAGTAAACTTTATATATAGTCAAATGTGTAAAAAAATAAATTATATTCAATAGAATAATGTTATGTTTAATTTCTTTACTTGTTAATTACATAAATAATTATTTGACATGTCAGTAAATTTTTTACGATAAAACAAAAAAATAGACGTCACATTATTCTATAGTATGATTAAGACTTGAACTCCTCCTTTGACATATCCAATATGCCCCATAGTTTAAAATCAACTCAGTGGACCCATTAAGACCTTTGAATAAGTTTTCATAGCTCATACACAAATATAAATATTAGGAAGTTTGACGATTTTTCAAAGAAATAAACATTTAAGGTTTTTTTCGATGAATAATAAAGTTTTGAGATTTATTATTCATCGAAAAATATTTTCATAGCTGAGGCGTTCCAATTCTGATCGATGCTGCAATCCTAAAGGTGAAGCAAACGGGACTAAAATATTTTCTCGAATGTCGTCATAGATTCTTTTCTCAGAAATGGCGGAAAAAGAAGAGAAATCGAGACCGCACAAACTATTTCCCCAAAATTTTAAAAATTTTGAGATTTAGAAATTAGTACCCGCCAAATTTCTTTATGCAATCAACCAAATCAATGTCAATTTTGTCCTCTCTTGAAATAAAATCAATTTATTGACTTTCATGTTATTCATTAATTAAAAAAATAATTAAAAAAATAAATTAATTATGCTACAAAATGATCAATACCTCAATAAGTAAAATTAAAAACTTTCTCCCTTCAAGGGTTAATATAGAATTGCAATTTCTTCTTATGCATGTAATTTTCAATTTTTTCTTACAATTTTACTCTTTTTATTAATAATTTTTATTATTTTGGAAGTAAACTTTATATATAGTCAAATGTGTATAAAAAATAAATTTTATTTTCTCATCATGTTAATTATAAAAATAATTATTTGACATGTCAGTAAATTTTTTAATAGAGTAAACAAAAGAGTAGACGTCACGTTATTCTATACTATAATTAAGACTTGAACTCTTCCTTCAGAGAAATAAACATTGCAGGGTGATGGAATAGCTAAAACTGAACAAATTCATAAACAATTTTGCGGCAACAACACACACACGAAGGGATCTAAAGGAAGATAACAAGGAAATTTAGAAGGTAGAGATTAACATATCCTACTACTTTGAAATTACTACTGTCCGTCGCCTGATTCACGTTTCGATGATTCCTTGATCTCGTCTCCAGCATCATCCTAAAATCATGCCATAGCTTTATAAGTTAAAAGATGAGCTAAAGATGGTAAAAACATTTGTGATAAATAGCAAAGGTAGAAGTGAACAAATCAAAGTCAGAAAGATAGAGAGAGAGAGAGAGAGAGAGAGACCGTAATATCAGAAGTCCAGAGAGTCAAATTGTCTCGGAGAAGTTGCATGATCAATGTACTATCCTTGTAGGATTCCTCACCCAAAGTATCCAATTCAGAAATCGCCTCATCAAATGCCTGTCAAAATAAATTAAATATTTTGTGGAAATCCAATGATGAGATGCACGGTAATAGAAACCATCGTTACACAATCCAACTGAGCATTTGCAGAAGAAATTTCAAAGAGAAAGAGACACCTCAAATTAAAATAAATCAGGATTACCCCTAATGCAACATGTACACACAGCCTTCACATGCACATATTTATATACCTGCTTTGCAAGATTGCAAGCACGATCCGGTGAGTTCAGGATTTCATAGTAAAACACTGAAAAATTAAGTGCAAGTCCAAGCCTAATAGGGTGAGTGGGAGCTAGATCTGCAAGGGCAATGTCCTGCAACAAAGAAAGTCATTATTAGACAAAGAACGTACGTAAAAAGATTCTAAATAGGCTAATCACCAAAAGAAAATCGAATAGAGACGTCAACTGAACCTGAGCAGACTTGTAAGCAAACAACGTGCTCTCTGCAGCTTCCTTTCTCTCAGCTCCAGTCTTAAACTCAGCAAGATACCTGTAATAATCCCCCTTCATTTTTAGATAAAAAACTTTAGACTCAGCAGATGATGCAGATGGGATGAGATGAGACTCGAGAAGACTTAAAATCCCATCACAGATCTTGCTTAGTTCATTTTCAATCTTTCCTCGATAGTCCTTGATGGTTGCATCGTGATCCCCATTTCCCCTACTCTCCTCTTTCTGCTCAATGGAAGAAATAATTCTCCATGAAGCCCTCCTAGCCCCAATCACATTCTTATAAGCCACAGATAGAAGGTTCCTTTCTTCTACAGTCAGCTCCTCGACATCCACGGTCTTTACAACTTTCTCCATAAACTCGACCATTTCGTCATAACGTTCAGCCTGTTCTGCCAGCTTCGCCAAATATACATTCTCCTCACGTGAAGAATCAGCAGGTGTCATTGTCGCTTTTAGGAAACTATTTCAATCTAGTCCCCGAAAAAGATTAAGATACGCAGGGGATTAAAATTATTGCCAAATTATTTGAAATCTCTAGGATATCTCACAAAAAGATTCAACATTTAATAAGAACGCTAAAATCCTTAAAGAAACTAACTTATAAGTTATAAGTACCAAGACACTTCTATCGTGTGAGTTGAGATTGTTATAATTATAAAGATTTATAGTTCTATTTGGATCTAAATTATTGAACTATAAATTATACATTATGTTATCATCATGTTTAAATCAATATTAAAGTGATTTAATATGTTTTCAACGGACTTTGGAGTATATTAAATATAATGTGATTATATTATAATGTGTAGAGACACCAGGGATAATTTACCAATTTGTGATGGACAAACTGGTAAATTATCCAATTAAGTTAAATATAGGGTTATGGTCCCCAATTCACAATCGAACATTTTGCCTCTTAGAACCTCCATCACTCTAGAGAGCGTTTGAGAAGGGGATTGTCGAATTCGGAAGATCCACGTACCCGATTTACAGTATTTTACATTCAAACAATGGATCTGGATATGTTCTTCTTGCTTTAACGATTTACTTGTAGAATTTATAACGTATCGATTTAGAAACTGAGCTCTCGCTCCCTTTTAAGTTTTGGAATTCATTTTAGATTCAATTAATTTGGTTATTTTATTGAATTCAATAGAGCTTTCTCTGAGCTCGGGAAAAATACAGAAAGAAGGGAAGATGAAGAACTCGAGAGCAGAATGGTTCTGTATGTTAAAAACAAGGAGAGAATAATATGCATAGTGAGTAAAGCGATGCAGTCTGGAAGACTGGAGAGAGAATAAGGATGTTCAATAGGCATACCGCCATGTCAAATCTATCAAAATCAATCAAACTAATATTATAGTGCTTATGTGTCACGACCCAAGAAGAGGCCAAACAGAAACGCCAGGTTAAACGATCAACCTCGCGGAGGCCCACCGTTTAACCTAAGGCTTTGTACGGAAGTTTTATCACTAATCCATGACCTCTCGCAATAACAAATGGAAGGGTACAAATAATAGTAGGAATACAGGAAAATTAAAATAATTAAATGCACAATGTACAGTACAATCTAAAATATGTCCTTACATATTCAAGTTTAAAAGAATAAAATGACGGTGACTCAAAGGAAATAGGCACAGATCCAATTCATTTCCTATTCCTCCTTTCTTTACCTGTAGAGAGGGGAGTCGTCGGGATGAGTGACAAACTTAATATGAGATGTTATACCTACCACTTATCACATTTTGCATGCTCGTTTAAAATCAATGCACGTGTTTTAAAATTTAAAACCGGTTTCAATGTTATCAAATTCTCTTCTCATCATTCTTTTTTTTTTAAAATGATTGATGGGGCTAGCTTTGAAAAAATAAGTAGGTGCAGTAAAAATAGACCCATATCAACAATACTATCATATATATAGTCAGGTAAACAGTGAAAATGGAGGTCATTCAAGGATCCTCCGAACCACACCAAAAAGAAAGGCCGCGATAACACCAGCAGGACCGCCTAGGGAGAAAAGAAAGGTCAACCCACCAGGAGGGATCAAACGAATCAAGCATACCCTGGGCCCTTGGGAACACTGCACAAGGGACTTATCAACTGGAGATAGCAACGAACAGACACTGGCCAGGTCGGGTAATGGGGCGAGCCATAGCTTCCAGACCCCTTCCTCCGTTCGCGGGGAGTGTCACAGCTCCAAATTTTAAGGGAGAGGACCTTATCCAAACAAGTGTGGAGAGTACCACAGCAATCCTAAAATACGAGTGCATCTAGAACAAACTGTACCAACTTAGGGTTCAAATTCTAATTCAAAATCGAAATTTTTCTAAATCAATTCAGAAAAATCAAAACATGATGAAATTACACGATTTCCTTCTCTGGAAATCCCGTGATGTACTGATTCAGCTCAATAAATCCGAGCTGAATAGATTTTTGAGAATGAACCTAGCCCAGAACTTGGCCAAAAACAGAAGAGAAAAATCAGATTAAAAATCGAATATCCACAATTACCATCTGAAGAATCCGATTTTAGACCGATTGAACAGGAAATCCGGGATGAACCTGGACTATCAGATGGAAAGCGTTCAGAATCACTCAAGCACTCTCCCCACTGGAAATCCGGCGCCGATCAAGTAACAGTCGAAAAATCCGAGCTGGACCTGGATTTCTCGGAGGCGCAAAGAGGTGAACCTCCCCTATAAATAGAGACTTTCGGTGGAGGAGGAAACTCACACCAACAACTCTCTCTTCCTCTCGAGTTCTTCACAGTGAGCTCAGATCACCGCTCGGCCACCTATGCAAACAAATCCCTCCTTGGCACGCAACAACTCCGAGGAATCAACTACTCAATTTCTGTCGACGCCAACCATTGAAGTAAAATCCTCATCTCCCTCTCTCTGTTTTCAACTCTCCCTCTCGATCTGTCTCCCTCTCACACACACACACTCTCTCTCTTTGTTGATAGAATATCGCGGCCGAGAAGAAAGAAGGAGGTTCAATTTTAAAGAAAACTGAACCGGTTCACTTAAGTCAATCCAGACCGTACTGGACCAACAATGAACCAAACGGAACCGACTGTTCACTCAAACCGGCACTGTTCATCAAACCAGCACTATTCATCAGACTCGACTCGAACCGGCACTCTATTCACCTGAACCGGACCAGAACCAAATTTCCACCAGAATCAAACCGGGCCGATCGAAGATTGAATCGGTAAGAAATTTTTGCTTAAATTCTTCTGAAGTTGGAATAATTTAAATGAGATTTTAATATTGATATTTGAATTATACAGGAAAAATTTCGGAACTGTCCGAATCAATCTAAATCGATCCAGCCGATCCAATCCGACCTAAGAATACAACGTAAGGAATTTCTGCTCAAATTTTTTTGAAATTGGATTTGTTAAGTAGGATTTTAATACCAAAGATTTTATTTAAGCAAAATATTATTTTGGAATTTTAGAACATCCTGATAAACAATAATTGCTCAGAAATCCATGTAAGTGTAAATACAATATTTTACAACGTTTTGGTTACAGCCCTACAACATAGGATAAATAATATTTTCTTTATTACTGTTTTATTTTATCACACATTTTCGATAGTTGAGCACACATATTAGGGCATTTACATAGAATTATTTAAAAGATAAAATGAGTAGGACATTTGCATGTGTATAAAAATGATGAAATTGACGACAAATACGTGATAGCAAGAACTTGAACATTAAAAAAAAAAGTAAAAGTAAAAGATGACGAAGCCATGAGATGATTAAGTCTTAAAAAAAGGTTGAGTTTCAACTAGTATGTAACTGTTAACAGGATTCGGTAAAAGTAAAAATTTTGCAACTTGCACGTATTTCTACTTACTGAGTTTTCTCATAGTTTTTAACTTGTGATGTAGGTGAATTTTTATCTGAGGAAGAAATAGCTGCGATTGAGAACCCTCAAGTGGCAAGCGAGCATACAGATGAAGAAAATATTGTTGAGTTCGAGGAAAAAGATTTAAATTAGTATGCTTTAATTTTTGAACAATATCTAATGTTTTATTTCAGTTTAAAACTTGAATAATTATTTTGAATTTTATTATTAAATAAAATTTCATAAACTGTTTTTAATTATGTGATGATTTCAAACTTTTGACAAATTTATTAAAAGCTTTCTTGAAATTAAAGTTTTCAGTTAATATTTAAATTTTCAAAATATGATTTTGCGCTTGATTTCAAATTAATTTTGGGAAAAATTTTAGGATTTTCAAAACTACGATTTCAAATTGAAAATTTTTAAATTTGGACATTTCACAAACCTCCGAATACTCTCAGCGTATGGGCCCAGTTAAGAGTATTAGACGGTTTTCTCCAATATCAAACTCTAAATGACACAACAAAAAACTAATGCATAAATAAAACTCATCTGCATGACAATAAAATAAATCTCAAATCGAGCCTGTCGGCAAGGACTAGTAAAACATGGCATTTAAACTCTACCAGGCAGTATAAATTAAGCAAAACATGTACATGCCTAAATAATGTAGAATGCACGTGCTAAAAAAATGCTGACGTCAATACTAGTAGTATCCCACCAAAATTAATATACGTGCATGTTAAGCCAGGTATAACGTAATAAGTATAATATCTTATACCCCTGTGGCGAGTTCTCCTAACCTCGGTAGCCGGTGGCTCCTCGGGAATCGTTTCGAACTTAGCAAAATTGTCCGTCTCTGGGAATCAAACAAAGGGGGAACCCCATTAAGGTCTAATAGGGGTTAGAAATAATATAAACTGGGAGCCAGAGCAAAAACGGGCCCATCGGCCTGAGTTGACTTTTGTCTAAAGTCAACAGTTAAAGTCAACATTTATCGTGGACTTTTATGGTCTGGGTCGGTTCAGGTCGGATCAGATCGATCCGATCCAGCCTGGACCAACTCGGCCCAACTGGGCTAGGGTTGGAACCGGCAGGCCCCGGCTGAGTTCGGGTCGGACCTCGAATCACAGATCTACAAAATCCCAAAAACCTAAAACTTCTCGGGCAAAAATCGAGAGTTTGAGAGATTACCTTCAAAAACTTTATTCACCAACGTTGATCTACTCTTCGAGACGAAGAGATTGGTACCAAAATCAGGCTGAACGGAGGTCGTCTCTAGCGTCAGCCCCTCCCTCTCTCGCGGTCGGTGTTAGTCTCTCTCTCTCTCCTTTGTTTTTGCATAATGAAACGATAATTAATTTTTTTATTTTAATTTATATTAAATCCATTTAATGGTTTTCGGTTTTTCGATTTAAATCTTTTCGAATAATTTCCTTCGATAAATTCTGACGTGCTTCTACCGTGAATTTAATTTACTTGAAACGTGCGAACGTCAACTTAAATTTTTAATTTATTTCCTTAAATTTTCCGTATAGGTTATAAGTGACTAAAAATTCGTATGTCGTAATTTTCCGAAAATTACCTCATTCGGATTTAAATTTCAACTTAAAAATTTATTCGTAATCTTATATTTATTAAATTTTTGCGGATTTTTCCTTACGTAAATCATCCAAATCAAGACCATTCTCCAATCAACCAAACATAACTATAAAAGATTCAAACTCCAGCGGCATTTCTTCACCACACTTTCCCAACAGTCAAACTATCATCAGCTCAATAAAAAGTCAAACCAAAATCACAAAAAGATCAGAATCCATCAAAATGGAAATAAAATCAAATGAAGCATCATTCAGCCCCAGATCTAAATCACATAGCCCAACCAAACGACAATCAATCGAAAGGAAAAGATTTAAAACAACGAACCCAACAAAACACAATCGAAGTGATTAAGGGTCCAGAGGTTGAAACTAGAGTACCTGGTTTAGCCTCGCGAAGAATGACCTCCGAAAGACGAACGACAAAATGAGGAACAAAGAAACTTGAGGGTATGAAACGCAATGCCTGTGAAAGACGCGGGTCCCAAAAAAACAAAAGAGAAAAGGGTGGGCTTTGGCAGGGAAAAAGAAAGGGGCTTCTTGACTTTTCACATAACATCAATGCTGACGTGATAGCGTTGACCATCAACATCCATGACCAAAAAAACACGTGATAATCAATTAATGCTACCTTTCATTTCCATTTATACTCTCTAGTTCTACAACGTAATAAATATTTATTAATATAATAAAATAAAATTATTAATTATTTTTTATAAATTTACGTAAAATAAAGTTACATTTTCAATTGTTTGTGGTTTTTTGGTTAATGATTTGAGAGGAGGTTAGAGCACCTCCAACGGAGGTGCTTTCCAAGGTTGCTTGTCAGAGTATTCTGACAAACAATGCAACCAACGTTGCTTTCCTCATTGGAGAGCAACGTTGGTTGCTGAAGGGTTGCTTTTTTAAGCAACCCTTTAGCAACATTGAATATATATTTTTTTATAATTTTTATTTATTTATTTATTTATTTAAATTAAATTAAATATACAGTTTTGATGGGTCAAATTTTTATACCGTTGTTCAACGGCTATAAATTAGTTCAACGGCTATAAATTATAAAAAAAATATTATTTTATATATTCTTACTTTTTCTATCTATAAATATTCTCACTTCTCATATTTTCTTCTCATATTTTCTTTTCATTTATTCTTCACAATTTCCTACAATTTCTTCACAATTTCCTTCTCATTTTTCTTCAAATTCATATACAAATGGATTCTGATAACTCTTCAAATTTCAATCACTCAAATTATCAGAATCCAATTTTTCAATTTTCTCAAAATTCTTCAAATATCCCTCACCCAATACCTCAAAATCCATTTAATCCATTATCCCAAAATTCTCCAAATTCTCAAATTCCACATTTTCAATATCATCAAGTACCGTCAAACTTTCAAAATTATCCATTTCCACCATTTCAAAACCCAAATTTGAGTTCCTTTGAGACGTCCCAGTATTCGCCATTTGTCCCGTTTGCAAATTCACCACAATTTGGTTCACCTCCCTCACACCGAACACCATCCACCTCTGCTTCTGAATCCCGACCTGGACGCAGTGGAGACGAGTTACAAAATGCGTCTCGAATTGTTGAAGAGAATAAACCTCAAAAATCCAAACAAAAAATGAGGTGGAGTGAAGCAGCAAATCTACTTCTGATAAGCGGATGGCTCAACACATCTAAAGATTCTGTGGTTGGTATTGACCAAACAGCAGCACGCTTTTGGGACCGCATCGCTGATTATTTCAACGAAAATCGCGAAGATGGACCTAGCAGACCAGGGAAACAATGCAAGGACCATTGGAGCAAGATAAATCATAAGGTACTACTTTTCAATGGTTGTTACCAACGAGTTCAACGAGCACGCCATAGTGGATGGTCCGATGACCAAATTATGGAGCATGCCCAGCAACTGTATAAATCTGAAAATGGTGGCTCTCATTTTATGCTTGACTACTGTTGGAAGATGTTAAAGGATGAGCCGAAATGGAATACTTCATATCAGCAAGAGGGCTCTAAGAGAACAAAAGTTTCCGAATCAGGGGCATACACTTCGTCATCTAATCCAGAGAAGAGTGACAATGAAGTACATGAAGTGCGGCCAATGGGACAAAAGGCAGCCAAAAGAAAGGGAAAGGGAAAAAAAGAAAACAAAGGTGAGTCTACTGAGTATTTAGAAACTCAATCTCGAAAAGCAGCCGCATTGGAGAAATTAGTGGAGATTGAAGCTAAAAAGGCAGAAGATAAGAGAATAACAAAGTACATGGACTACCTCATTATAGATACGTCGTATATGACTGAGCAACAAAAAAAAGATCACGAAAGATTTTGTGATCATATTAGGACTAACATCTTGAAATTTTAATGTATTTTTTTCCGCAAGTTATGTAATTTATTTTCCGCAAGTTATGTAATTTATTTTCCGCAATTTATGTAATTTCTTTTCCGCAATTTATGTAATTTCTTTTCCACAATTTATGTGTTATATACAATTAATATTAATTTTGGTTGTTTTCCAAACTATAATATTTACTTCTTTTGTAAATATAAACTATAATATTTGCTTTATTTAATGATATTATGATTATATATATGTAAGAAAAATTAATATAAAAAGATTTTATAAGCAACCGAGTAGGGTTGCTATCATTGGAGTGCAAAGTTGCTTGAGGTTGCTTAAGAGATGAGGTGAAAGAGAGAGAACGTAATTTATTTAAATAATAATATAAATAATAGTTTTTTAATTGATAGCAACTCCAATGGGTTGCTACCATTGGAGTTGCCCTTAAAGGAAGTAACAGAGCCCACAGTTATGGACTGAGCGTTAAAATTAGGGCTAAATTCCTTGTACTTCGCTTTTGATCTGTAATTGAATCTCTCTTTCTTGCTGTCTGCAAAATCTAGGTCACCGATTCAGTGGAGGCTCTGATAAGTGTGAATTTCTTCCATGGGATACGTTCAGGAAGCCCGAGAGAATCACGTTAAGAAGAAAGTAGAAGAAGGTGACAAGTGCTGCCCAGCTTTGGTTTTTTCTTTGAGAAACCTTGGGGAATTACATACGAACTGTGTGATTTCCTATTGTTTTTTTTGCTTATTTTTCAGCTTTGCGTAGCAAAATGAAGGAGAAGGCACTGAAGGAGTGCGACAATTTAGCTTTGAAATATGCCGAATGTGCTACGGGGAGAACAATATCCGTCGTTTGGCAGTGTCGTAAGCAAGCTAAGGAATTGAATGAGTGTCTTCATCAATTGTGAGTCACTGATCTATCTTTTTCAGTCCTCTGCTTGTTCCTTTTAACTTTTTGGGTCCATCGCAATTTTTTTTCAGTTCAGATCAGTGCATTGTCTCTTTCATTAGATAGCGAAGAAGAGTGTCGCTTGCTTGGGCAGTTTCCAAAAATAAATAAGATCATGTTTGAGACTTGCCAATCATATTCTCTTACATAATGTAGTAGCTTTTTCTCTTCGGAGGTGGGTCTGGGGAGATGAGAGAGCCTTAGAGGTGCAGTTAAAGGAGTTTCGCAAGATGGTTCATCACTCTGTTTTTGTGGTGCATCTGGAATTTCCACTGTACAAACATTTCTTGTGAGGGAAGTTGGGTGTGGTTAAGCTCTATATGCTTGGGTAGAGGTATAGGTTAGAAGGAGATTTCGATGTCATTTTCAGGGTCTGAGCAGCTTGTTTAGCGCAATCTCTTGTATATATCTTTTTGGGATTACATATCTTTTATTACTGGCAAACAAAGGAGATTGTAAAGCCTTGGGATTGTTTCTTCAGACAGTTTAAAAAAAAACAAAAAAAAGGCGATTGAACTCATTTTTTTTAAGTGTTTTTTCAGTGTCCTTGAGTTCAATTTTTAAAAGCCATTCCCAGACAGACCTTAAGTCCATGCGCCAGATAAATTTGTAGATTGTTTCATATGTTTGAAACTTGTAGCAACATGAGGACCCAATTTGCCAAGCTTCAAGACTTGTAACTTCCTTCTTGGTTCTCAGTGTAAGAAGTGACCACATTTGAGTCTAGGTAATGATTTTTTATATAAGATTTCCATCCTCTGAGTATGTGATCTAAAGACACTAACTGCGTTCACCATAGAAAAGCTTGGGTTGATTTATGTAACTAAATTCTTCTGTTCTCGACATAAAAAAAAAGGGGGTAAATGGAGTTTATTTTTCTTTTTTTTGATCAAAGGATCAAATACCATGGAATTCTTATGGGATTGACTGCTCTTTGTTTGGCTCCTTTTGATCTTTTAGGTAGCAAAAAGACCCCATATTCAGATTGCTTAGATTCCTCCTAAATAAGTGCTTGAAATAAGTCAGATGCATAGGTAGGTTAGTTTTTAATCTATGATTATTGTAGTTTTCGACAAGGTTTTTCTTTTGCAGTACAAATGACTCTGTGTTGGAAGATATGAAGAACGAATACATGCTTAAACAAGAAGGAAAGGCGTCCAGATGAATATGAACATACCCTTCAAGAAGACTCACTTCAACTTGAGCCTCTTCACTCATCGGTACAAAACAACTTAAACATTCGACGCCTAACAAGTTTTCAAATTTAATGTTGGTGTTTCGTTGATTTGTTGGTGCCATTTCCAGGAGTGAATAGTTTAGCAAGTTGAAAGGCGTTGAATATTCTTATTAATATGTTTAAAACATTGAGGCCATGCTTTCTTTTCACCTTGATTTTCTTCCCTCCATTTTTGTGTTATTTTTCAAATAATATTTATTTCCTAAACTGGATTCCCTGGATTGGGTTGGAAAAACAAATAGGTGGAGGTAGTTTGATAATCACCCATAGCTCATAATTTGCTTCGTTTAAATTCACATCGATGTGTTGCATGGATTGATTTAGTCTATAAGTATGAAATTACTAATCCAACTTTTACTCATCGGACGATAATTATGTTTTACTTCTCTCGATAATCAACTTCCCATTTCTTATCTCCTGACAGTTATTAATGAATAATAAATTACAAATAATTTAAATAAATTATTAATTATACTAATTAAAAAATATTATGTTAAGAATTAAGAAATACAATTAAAAAATAAATTCATTTAGATAAACAAACAACGTACAGTTAGTTTTTTTTGCTGTCTTCATTATTTTATTTTTAATAAAACCATCTTATGCCATAAACAGAAATACCGCTAATATAATTATTTTACTTTCGATATATAATTTTAATGACTTAGGAAAAAAACCCAAAAAAAGAAAGTGTCATTCCAATCAAACCATCTAATGATTACGTATTCATTTGCATAGATGCTGCCACCTCACTAAGGTCTTTGAAATTGAGACACGACTCACATCACTCTTCTTCAAGTTCGTATTAAAATCGATGCAAGGATAACTAAAAACGCTAATCTGATGATATTCAAACATCGATCACCCAAAACATATAATTTTTCATACCACCATACTTGAAGAATGAAATAAGTCGAGACTAAACCTTCGTGCAATCAAAAATGCCAAAATTAACTTGGCTTTCGCATGTTACGCCCAGCACGGATCACTTCATCTACCAATAGCAACTGAGATGCAATTACAGGCCTGCCAAAATAAAAGGGCATACGTATCACACTTGCTTGCATAAACTAATCAAATAAAAAAGCTGAAAAATTAGAACAAGTTTGACAGAAAATCTTCAAAACACAGCCCATTTGATATTGTTTAGATAAAATCTAAAGTGATTCATTATTTTTGATGGTTAGAGGTTTTGCCATCATATACTTAGAAAGTTATTATAATAAATAGACGAGATAGATGATAGAATAATCACATTAACGTCTATGTTATCCACATACCCTGAGTTGATGATTTGGCGCTTCACAGAGTAATTATCAAAGATACCCTCCATTTGTGGGTCAATCGGCTCTCCTGTATGCTGATTTAATCCTACAATATTTCCCCGATCATGCTCTCCCTGAATGGAAGATATCCAAACAGGAATACAAAACTTGTAAGCTTATCTCTGATCAGTAACTACTCCTTGAAGGAAACAAAACTGTTCAGAGAGAAATGTACCGTAAGTGCAATGATGACGTCTTGTGTGTCAAGTCCAGAGTTCTCAGCAAGTGTTTTGGGTATCACAAGAAGAGCATCGGCAAATGCTTCAACTCCAAGTTGAGCTCGCTGTCAATATGTTCATATAGGCAACATGAAGATTGAAGAAAATTGGAGGATTAAAAGCATTTTATTAGCAGATATAATCCATGGTGATATTTTCCATCTCACAGAGTAAATAAAATGAAAGTACTAAAATATGGAGATGTACCCCCTGAACAGTCTTCTTTACTTCATTTACTAGATATTGTCTGGCAGCGACTTCAAAGGCTCCAGCTCCCTGATCACCAAGAAGGATATACTTATCAAATCAAGTACATTATCATGCCAAGCTTATCATATTTTCTTTAAGAGGTGGTTCACTGGTCGGTGAAGAACACAATTACATCTGATTTCAAGCAGTTTGACCTCAGTCGCCTGCTGATTGTTCTCATTTTTTGAAAAAAAAAAAAATTACATTTGTCAGTGTCCTAGGTTTTCAGTTTTTCTTCCTCCAAATAATATTCAAACCACACAACATCATTATCAAATCTAAAAGCAGTACATGCAAGAAAATTACCTAAAATAGTAACCTTAGTTTCAACCATAATATTCATCAGTCAGCAATTGTAAGAACTTACTAGAATAACAGCTTCGTCTTCAATAGTATTTTTAACTGCTCGCAAACCATCTCTCACTGCATCTTTAATTTGCGCAATTGTGTGGTCATTAGGACCTGCAATACAATGATGCACCAATGATGACAAGAAGACCAGTTGATTAACCAATGATCAAAAAATGACGAAACTCTACAAGACACTTCATAGAATGTGTTAAATCAAATTTGATGAATGGCCGAAAAACAACATCGTTCCATTCTAAATAATATGTTAATATACCTTTTATTAAGATTGTACAAGAATTAGGATTCTTCACTTGTTCCACAAATGTATATTTGTCTTCTCCTAGAATGTGCTCATATACCAATCCAGCCCAACCAAGGCAATCCGGAGTTAAATCGTCCACAGAATTTACAGCTTCACCCCCACACGCCAGCACCAATCTCTCCATGTTTCTCCTTTTCGCTCTCCGTAGAGCAATTATCTAGAATAAGATCTCAGTGACATGAAAAGGGAGAATCATTTGAATCAACATAATGTTGTTATGAAACTATAATATGTCCCTAATTGAGACCACCATATTTGTCCACACATGAGAACTTTTTCAATGACTTACTCCTGCCCTTGCGAGAAGATCGAGTGATGGGGGATCGATTCCCTTTTGATTGATCACAACAAAATTACTGTCATTTTCTGAACAAATCTGCATATGACAAAAACCGATGAATAATGACGAGATAACTAATGGCGTGCCATTAATTTTTTTTTTTAATCAGCAAAAGATGCATACCAAAAAAGGGTATAAAAGAGAAGTAAGCAATAAATAAAAATGTTCAACTCCCCTAGAACTTTACATGAGGTCGGACTATTTTAATCTTCCTCAAAAAAAAAAAAATAAATAAATAAAGAATAGCACAAAGAACCAGAAGAGCAAAAGACCTGCTCGAAAACATGGAATTACTTATAAAACCATAGCAGTGCCAGAGTGAAGGAGAAGAGAATTCATATTTTCCTTCAATTTTTAATCACATATAACACATCTATTAGGAAGCGCAAAGCCCCTTCGGTTAAGATTATGCAAGGAAAGCTTTACGATAGGTAAGCCATTAGCTTGTAAAAAGAATATTTTAACTTTGCAAACCTTATTCTTCAATTCAATAATCTTTTGGACTCTTTCATCGACCTGATGCCTTTCAGCTGCAACCATGGCCTCCCTCTGCTCAGCATTTGAGTAGAAAAAACCTGCATTTATCTCACTAAAGGGACACCAATTAATTTTAATGTTTTCTTTGAAATGACTTACGGTGAGTAACAGGACTTAAAGTTTCATTGTAGCCAGATCTAAAAAAGCTCAAAAAAGTTGATTCAGTAAATTCAGACATGCACAGGATCATCAACAGTTAAAAAAAGAAGATCTAATAAAACAGTAGCTAAAAGAAATGTCAATACTGCAAAAAAAGTAACATAATCACCTATTAGCTAAATATGTGTATTCACCTTTTTTCATACTCCAAAGACACATTGCATGTCAAGATGTGACAATTCTCTGCTCGTCGCTTCATATCAGGATGCCGAGAACCATGATCAAGAACAAGACCCTCGACCTATAAAGAAATCAGCAAAAAACATGAAGCACAAGGTTTTACTGTGCCAAAAAAAACATTTAAGAATTCATGGCTTCAAGCCAAGATAATTTTGAGGGAATGAAAGGAAATGACTACTATATTTTAGGTTGAGAAAAAGGGGAACAACACCACCACAATACGACTTTAAGATATTTATGATTGATGTTTTAATTTGTAATAAAAAAGAGAGACAAACTATCAGAAAATGTCCTCCTGATTAAACAAAATAGACAGAAAGTCTTGTTTTACAAAATGAATTTTCTACAATTCTTCTTTTAACAGAATGGAAAAGATATGCTAATGGGAAAAAGGGGCAAATAGTGCTGCATGTAGCTCGAAAGATAAGCCTACATTTATTTTCAGAAGCTAACTACTATATCATTATTGGCACACGATTATGGGAATACTATAGAACAAGAAAATATGACATGTTCAACGAGAAGCTTCAGGCAGACTGTGGGTTCACCAAAACCATACTTTACACTTGACAACAAAAGTTAAACTGGTACACCCTTCCCTTGAAAGTTTGTTAGACTAGTTTTTTACTTTTATTTCACATTTCAAAAAGCATTGTTTGCATATATGCATTAGCAAAAGTATCAAGATGACAGAACATACAAGAAAGCAAATCACAACAAGAAAAAGCAAACGAAAAACTACAGAGAAATTGCAGTTACTAACTAAAGGCACAAAAAAGTATGTCCAACAAAGATAATAATACCAGACGTGTGTCTACATCAAACTTGTGACGCATGTGCATAATCTCGACCATAAAAAGATCAATAGCTTCCTCTGGCTTACTAATGCAGAGCACCTGCCATATTAGAAATAAATTCACTTTAACCAAGAGGAGGAGAGCCTACAAAAGCACAATCAAAATTTCATAAAACAAGCCTCACCGCATTTACAACAATGTCAGTCAATTGATCTGCCAATCCTTCATATAACTGTCAAAAGAATGAGGAATCAAATTATAAACCAGACATAAGGTCGGGGTAAGTTTCAGAAATTATAACTATTTGTCATTATCCAAAATCTTTCCAAACAATGATTGTTCTGTATCCCCTTAATATGAGCAAAAGAAAATGATAAAATACCTTGGTTCTCAGAGTTGTTCTTGCAACCATTTTAAGAATTTCTTTGTCAGGCTCATTACCCATCACTGCAGGAGTCTTAAATTTTTCGAGAAACTGAAGTGTTGCTTTCTTGGCAATTTCAAATCCATCAACTAGAACTCGAGGATGCATCCCTAAAAAAGCATAATAACAGTAATATTAACCATAGATATATCAAAGCAGTCTCAAGCTTCCTTAGAGTGAGAAACTAGAAGATAGCATGAAAAAGTTCCAACTTCAGAAAAATGGAAACAAAACATGAAAATGTTGTCACTGTTTCTATTCTAGAATGAAAAAAATACAAATACCAAACTCTGAATCCTATTTCAGCCAGTACAGTTATTACTTTTTTTTTTGAACGAGTGTAATCAAGAATAATGTTGAAATTTCATTATTCAAGAAAGAATTTCCAGTCTATAACTCAAGAATGGTAGTCATTTTAAACATAATGACCACTCTTTTATAAGGAAAAAAAAAGGCAGAAACCTCAGAGACTTTGCACAAGTCCGAACTACAAACCACAGAAAATTAAAATCAAAATGCACAGACTAAGATTTTTAAATTCATAACACTTCCACTTTGAAAAAACTGTAGCCAACCTTCATCAATACAGCGTTCTGACTGTTTCATAAGTTCGCCAATGAAAAGCACCGTAGATGTTGTTCCATCTCCACTTGTATCATCTTGAGCAACAGCAGTCCGCGCAATCATGATGGCAGTTGGATTCTGAATTTGCTGCACACATTGAAAAATAACATAATAAATGAACCCCAAATGAGCATGAAATATAATAGTGACAAAACATATAATCACTACATTTGAATCACTTCAATACACAAGAGAAGGAATAAAGATTTGATGGAAATTCTTAGTAGATCAGAACAGAGGAAAAAACTCACCATTTCTTTCAGTAGAGTGTTGCCATCTTTGGTGAGCTTAATATCACCAGCTCCACCAACAAGCCTGGAAGATAAATGCACGATGAGAAAATGAAGAACAGGAAATGAAGAAGAAACAGGAAAATACGAGCGTTGAGAATACATTTTAATGGTGCCCTTTGGACCGAGGTTGGTTTTAAGGACGTCCTGTAGGCCCTTGGCGGCATTGATGTTCATGTGAAGCGCTGCCGATTTGTTCAGCACCTCCGCATTAGGGTTCAGGACTCTCAGAGACATCTTTCTCTTCTTCTTCGTCGACTTCGAGAGAGAGAGAAAGGGAGAGGGTTGAGAGGGACTCGGTTGAAGCGAAGCAGAGTGAAAAATGAGAGCGCGAGGACAGGGACGCGGGCCTTTCTAGGGCTTTATGTATATCAGTCTGCTCTGCTTCAAATCTCAAACCGGACCCGGTCGGTTAGACTGCGGACTCTTCAGCTCAGACCGTCAGCGAAATTGCGAACCAAATTGGTCGGACGTTCTAAGCTGATGGACCAAAGCAAATAGGTTGGGTCGAACCAGGTAGACATTTTGCTTTTTTCATTTTCTAATTCGATTTACATAAAACTAAAAATATGGAATCAAATCTAAAAATCTACATTTTTAAGTTTGTCAAATTTGTTGTAATTTTTAAAAAAAAGTTGAAATTTTTTTATGCATCAAGCACTAAAATAAGGTCGAGAATCACAAATAAACATTTTTAGCCCTCACAACAACAATCCCAAATGGGGCTTAAGAGTCTTTTATGTGTAATAATCTTGTTCTTAGACCTCGACCTAAACTTAAGAACAAGATTCGCTCAAGTATCGCACATCTTAATATTTTGCTAAGTCAACGCATCAATTTTTAACATTGTCGCCAATTATTTCATTAAATTCAAACCATATATATATATATATATATATATATATCACATTTTTCATTTAATCAGTAATTTGACAAGATTTGAAATCAAGTTAAAAGACCTAATAAAATAGAAAACATGGTATACGCGTGTTGGATTTAACAAATAAATAAGCAATAATGTAAAATTTGTCGAAAGCTAAAAGGTGAAGGTTCTATTGATAAAAAAAAAAATAGTTAAGCTCTAATTCATAAATATTCCTAAATGTTTGAGTTCAAACTACATTTTACCATAAAAACACTAAGATTTCAAAAAAAAAGTAAACGTTACTTTAATATTCTAATTTCACACTCTAATCTCATAATGACGCGACACTTATGTGTCATTTCTTCATTGATAAAATTATTCTGATATAATATAAACATTTAAAATAATAGATTACATGAATCAATTATCAAATAACACATGAATACCGCGTTAGAACCGCGTTAGAATATCATAGTAGCATTACTCTTTCGAAAATACGTAATTTAGCTTCGGACATCTTTGATTTAGTTGTTCAAAAGCATCACCTCGATATGCAATAATCAGCACAAAGCATCTTCCTCTTCCTTTTTCTGCTTAGTCCAACGTACACTACCTTTGAAACAAGTGAATTACGAAAGAGAGCTTCAAAGATAAGGTCAAAAGAGAGATGAGCATATCTTTAATGAAGAAGGATGATTTCTTCGAATACGACTTGTCATTGGTCGGTGAGAACATAAAGATTTTCAAGATTGGAGGAATTTATATGAGGTCCTTATCCTTGATTTCCATGCAAGAGGATGGTGGACTTGCAGAGATTCAGTCATATAAAAGGTCAAGGCTATGGTTTATTGTATGGCATCAAATCTTCCAAATGGGACCTACTCAGTATTGCAATCTTGCAAATTTGACATGATGAAGCTATAGACCAATGTTTGTGAAATGGATTTCAGATTAAACAGAAAGAAGATGAGCTATTTTGATCATGGTTTTTGACTTTTAGCATTTATGCTCTTTTCAAGTTACCAAATTGTTTAACATCTGGTCCTGCTGAATCTAATTTTTCAACGAATACCCGAGTTTTGGCAGATCTGTTCGTCGTCAAATATACGCACGGAAGTGGAGAAAGTTTAAGCAAAATGTCATTTCTCTCTCTCTAAGTCTTGGGATTTTTGGGTGGAGGTGTACCGTACGAAAGTTTCTGGGAAGAAGATAGATTTTCTTTCACATCTAGTAGTAAAAAGATAGTAGCATTGAAGCAATTTATTGAAGAATATTAGAGAGCAGAAAGGTGGGATAGGAGGTTAAAGATTGGAGAGAAAGTACAGATAACAAAATCCAATTAGAAGAATTCGTTTCCACATGCTTGATTCTTTGCACATTTTGTTTTTAGTAGTGCAGGCCAATTGCCACCTACACCTACCATGAAAATTTTTTTATGTAAATAATACATTTTTTTACGTGATTGAGATATGGAATATATAATCTCTTTTAGAGTTTTTGTGCGACCTGAATTCTGTTTGAATCAGGCTCGTGAAGTCTCTAATCCTACTAGTATAATATTGTCTGTTTTGAATTAGAGTTCACACAATTTTTATAGTCAACACAAAACGTATTGTAATAGGTAATAAAGAAAATTTTACTTATAAATCATTCATTTTTTATTATCCTAAGAATATTTGATTATGCGCCACCACTGATATGAGTTGGACCCTCATAATCAACAGAATATTGGACCGTTCTTGCCCTCAAATGATGGATTGTCACTATCTCTCCCACTGAGACCCGATGTCTTTGTTGGTCACACTTATAGTTGAGTTTTGACTTTGATACTATTTTGAAGTCTCCAAACTTCATATTATAATATTGTTTGTTTTGGTTTAAAACTCACACGATTTTTATTCTTGGAATTAGTAAAAAACGTCTTGTATTAGGTAGAAAAGAAAATTTTACTTATAAGCTCACTTTTATAGACTAAGCTCTCACAAACAACAAAATTTTGAACTATCTTTGTCCTCACAAGGTTAACTGTTACATGGTCAGTGAGTTTGTGCTGCAAATCTCAGTTAGTGTTTTGTTTTATTTTTTATTTTCTAAAAATTTATGAAAATTAGAGTAGCAAAACTCGTGATTGTAATTCGGTTTTTGCATAGTGATATTTCTCATGTCCATAGTTTTCTCCCTTAAAATTTTTTTTCACATAAATTAGATACGACACTTGTAATATTTTTCTTGATTTCTAACCGTCTGTCTCGGTGATTCCATTTTACATGATTGAGTTCATTTACTAATCTATAACCACTGCATCGGACGAGTCTAGAAACCAACAGCTAAGAAATCAGTGCCAAAAGAAGTAAATTTTTTTCACCCACATAATTGAAATGAAATACAATGGGGAAAAAAGAATGGTAAAGTGCAATTTGGTCCCTACAACTAGGTGAAATGAACAATTTACACCGTAAACTTGAATAATAAACAAGAACAATCTTAATATATTGATAATGGGCAATATGGCCCCTACTGTCATAATTTCAGTCAAAAAGTAACATTTTTTCACTTGTTCATTTTTTTTGTCCAAAATGCCCCTCACTGGACCAAACTGGTTCGGCTAATTCCACTCTGGTTTTTTTTTTTTTAATCTTATTTCTCGAAAAAGAGAAAATAGAGGAATAGAATAAAAAAAATAAAAAACCAGAGTGCAATTAGCCGAACCGGTCCGGTCCAGTGAGGGGCATTTCGGGAAAAAAAATGAACAAGTGAAAAAACGTTACTTTTTGACGAAAATTATGACGGTAGGGGCCATATTGCCCATTATAAATACATTAAGGTTGTTCTTGCCTATTATCCAAGTTTACGGTATAAATTATCTATTTCACCTAGTTGTAAGGGTCAAATTGTACTACCCAAAAACTGAAGGAGAAAGAAACCCTTTTTGCATCATGAAAAGAAAGGAATAAATGAAGCATTTTTGTGTGTCACGACAAAAAGTGGAGGGCAACGCAAGAGGGATCCTTTGAAGAATAAAGCTGACTGCCCATTTCTGAATCGTCATTGTTATCAAAATCAAGATCCAGATTAGCCCCAAACCCTTTTTACAGAAAGATTAAATTCTCCAACAAGGCTTGCCACCATGCTCAGATATGCTGAGGAAGAAGCAGCTGCAGTAATGGTTTCTGATTCCTAGCTTCTTCTTTCTGCAGAAGGACTTCATAGTTTTTAGTAGCAAAGGATTATGTTCATATCTTTTAAATTATACCCTGTTTAATAGTTTTATCTTTGCTTTGTCAAAGGGTGAGATTCCTCCAAATTGCCATTGACACGTCTTTTGAACCATTTCACTCGCTGTTAGACTCAAATGATGCTGTTTTGACCCATTCTCTCTAGTTATTGTGAGTGACACGTGGATTATGGTCCGGTTTGTGGGGTCCTTCTTCATGACGGGGGATCCATACTCATGCCTCATGCGGAAGGAGATCATTTCCTTCTGCATTTCTCTTTATATCAAGCACTAGAGTCAGATCGCGCTCAGTCCAGGGTAACTGACTTTCCAAATATTCGATCTCTTCAAGTTCAATGACCTGATTGACTTTGTGATAGATGAGAATGAAATTGGCAGAAAGTTCTGTTTATTTTGAAATTTTGAACTTTTAGATAACTTGAAAATAACACACTACTTATCTAAAGAATCAAATTGTCAGATTCCTTACCGCATCTGAGAATCAAACTAAGGATCGAAAGTTTCATTGCCACTTCGGATAGATTGACAGAGCGAGAGGGCAGCTTCATTCCGGCTTTAATCTCCATCTTCAGCCTGATTTTTTTATTCTTCGTCTCTCTGTCTCTCTCTATATATACCTTTCAGACCCATGACATATCCATAACAGCAAGCTCTTTTCCACTGTAATTCACATGAAATTGAAGAGAATGACTACCACTTCCTTAGATCCAAGGCTTACCCTCCATATTTCAAGAAACCACCTTCATCACGGAGCCGTTGACGAAGAAGTCGAAGGGCTTATTCGAGTTTATAACAATGGTCATGTCGAACGGGCGCAGGTAATTCCGACTGTCAGCTGCACAATGTCATTAGACAAAGGTGTGACATCAAAAGACGTTGTCATAGACAAAAATACCAGCGTATGGGCTCGAATATATGTCCATAACTTGGCTACTAAGCTTCCTTTGCTCGTTTACTTTCATGGAGGTGGATTCTGTGTCGGCTCGGCTGCCTGGAAATGCTATCATGAGTTTCTCTCCAACCTTACTGTCAAAGCAAAATGCATCATCGTCTCTGTGAATTATCGTTTGTGTCCTGAAAATCGGCTCCCTTCTGCCTACGAAGATGGGTTCAATGCGGTGATGTGGGTAAAACAGCAAGTTATAAGCCAATCGTCTGAGCAAAAATGGTGGTTGAGCCATTGGAATCAGTCGAGCTTGTTTATAGGAGGCGACAGTGCTGGAGGAAACATAGCGTACAACGTAGGAACAAGGGTATGTTCGAACGAACCCACCATTTTTAGACTATTGTCTCTAAAGGGTATTCTTTTGATTCAACCTTTCTTCGGAGGAGAATCAAGAACATCATCGGAAAAACACACGACTCAGCCGTTAAACTCTGCGTTAACTCTCTCCGTCTCCGACACTTACTGGCGTTGGTCGCTCCCTTTTGGAGCCAACAGAGATCATCCATGGTGTAACCCTCTTCTTCCGAATAGTTTATCGAAGATCGCGGAGATGAAGCTGCCTAAGATAATGGTTTGTGTTTCGGAACTGGATATTTTGAAGGATAGAGAGATGGAATTTGCAGGGTGGCTGGCCGGCGCCGGAAAGAAAGTGGAGACGGTGATATATAAAGGCGTTGGACATGCATTTCAAGTGCTGTTTAATTCTCAACTTTCTTCTTCGAGAACGCAGGAAATGATGTCTGATATTTTTGAATTTCTTCATCGATAGTTTCTCTGGATTCTTCTGATTTTGTATGGTTTGATGATTTGCTTGGATAATTTAATTTCTTGGTTTTGGCTGTCATGGTTTGTAATTAGGACAAAATAGATGGATCAAAGTATGTGTTCTTCGATAAATTTGCAGCGACAAAGCAAGTCTATGTCTTAGTTCTAAATTCATCCGTCGTTTTTCGCATGTTTGTTGCATCGACTCGACGAAGTAGAGTCCCGAAGCAAAAACGAAATAAAATAAAAAACTATAATATTAAGAAGGATAAATATCAAAATGGATGACTATTCCTGTCTCTTCTTGCTTCTTTTGTTTTTGTTGAGAGTTAATCTCAAACAAATTTTCAGTTTCAAATAGGCTGTTTTGAACAAGAATTTGAAAGGCAAAAGACATTCATTTTTGGGCTGTTTCGAACAAGAATTTGAAGGGCCAACAACATTCATTTTTAAAGTATAACCTACGGATTTGAAGCCCTGGAAGTCTACTTTCAAATGATTTAGGTTTCAAGTCATTTGGAGTTCTCTATAATAAGTTATGACCGTTTTAGTAATAAAGGGTCAGGAATAAATGTAATGTTTGGTATTCCAATTTCTTTTAAGTATGTTTATTGTATGAATGTCAAGAGTCAAACATGATATTATAAATATTGCAATATATTTTATTGAAATGTGTGAGAGAAGAAATAGAATTACATTTGAGAATATTGTTGTTTAGTGTTCATCTTTCTTCCTCTCCAAGACAAACACTAATTTGATTGTTAAATTGGTATCAGAGCCATGTCTGACTACAAGAGAACACCGTTGGGGCAGATGCCGCTGCCACGACTCACCAAGACGAACTACGACAATTGGCATATTCAAATGCGTGCATTGCTCGGCGCACAAGACACATGGGAAGTTGTCGAAACTGGCTTCACAGAGGCAGAGACTATTGATTCTTCGACGGCGAATCAATAAAAAGCGTCGAAAGAAACGCGAGTGAAGGACAAGACCGCTCTCTATCTTTTGTTTCAAGCAGTAGAGGAGTCAGGTTTTGAGAAGATTGCCGGTGCATCAACTTCAAAGGAAGCATGAGACACTTTGCAAAAGGTGTACAAGGGTGCCGACCGAGTTAAACAAGTGCAGTTTCAAACTCTTCGAGGCGAGTTTGATGCTATGAAAATGAAGGAGACATAAGACATATCAACATACATAACGTGTGTGCAAACGGTGGTGAATCAACTCAAACACAATGGACAAACTCTCACAGATGCAAGGGTCGTGGAGAAAATTTTTCCGTCATTAACGGAGAATTTTGAGAATGTTGTATGTGCAATTGAGGAATAGAGAAACTTGAAAGAAATGACCGTTGATGATCTCGCTGGTTCCTTGAGGCACATAAACAACGAAAGATCAAGAAGAAACAAGAGTCTTGGAGGAGGCCTTACAAACAAAGATGACTATCAAGGAGGACAAGACAATGAACACGCACAATCAAGGAAGAGGACGCAGTTGTAGAGGTCGTGATTTCGATCACGGTAGAGGCCGCGGTCGCGGAAACAATCATGAAGAAAAGGCCAAGATGAGTCAACAAAGTTTGCGTGGACGAGGACACAATCATGGAAAAGGTGGCCCGTCGAATCACTCAACTGTCGAGTGTTACAACTGTGGCAAGTATGGACACTACGCAAAGGAGTGCTATTCCTAGAAGAAAGTGGACAAAAATGCGATTCTGGTCGCAGAAGATAAGACGAAGGACAATGGCGTTCTCATGATGGCTCAAAAGGGTTCTACTTCGGATAGCGACATAGTATGGTAACTCGACACTGATACTAGCAATCATATGTGTGGACACAAATATCTCTTTGTTGATATGCAAGAGATAAAAAGATGGACACGTGTCTTTTAAAGACGCGTCGAAGGCCGAGGAAAAATATGTTTTACCCAAAAGGATGGAAAAGAAGGATCAATAGAAAATATCTACTATGTACCCGACTTGAAAAGTAACATTCTTAGCATGGGGCAAATAGTGGAGAAGGGATTTTTGGTCCTGATGAAAGATCGGATATTGCACTTGAAAGATAAAAATGGACGATTACTCGTAGACGTGGAGATGACCAAGAATCGTATGTTCAAACTCAACTTGAAAAATGTGCGAGAAAGGTGTTTGCAAGTTAACATGGAGGACAAAGCATGACTGTGACATTTACGGTTCAGACACTAACATTACAACAGCCTAAAGAAGCTAGCAAAAAAAGTAATGGTCCATAGGTTACCGGACATGGACTACGCCAAGAAATTTTGCGAAGGATGTGTACTTGGTAAACATGAAAGGAGTGCATTGCAAAAGAAGGCGGAATATCGTGCAAGAAGATCTATTGATTTGGTACACACTGACACATGTGGCCCGATCACGCTGAAGTCTCTTAGTGAGAAGAGATATTTCATCATTTTCATTGACGATTAAACAAGGAAGACTTGAGTTTATTTTTTGAAGGAAAAGTCGGAAGCATTAGAGGTGTTCAACAAAATTCAAGGTGTCAGTGGAGAAATGATAGGTTTTTACATCAAGGGTTTACGGTCAGATAGAGGTGGAGAGTACGTGTCAACTGCTTTCACAAACTATTGCGAGGAACAAAGGATCAAAAGGTTCTTGACCGCACCCCACTGATAACTCTTAAATTATAGTTATTTTATATCACTTTTAATTGATATAACTTGTATGATTTGAGTGAATGTAAAGAGAAAATTATAGAATTTACTATAATTGCTGCAGGATGCCGCAACATTAGAACATTGACTGAATTTAATGTATTTAACATAGATTATCGAAAAAACAAACAGATTTTTATCACTGATTTGAATTTTATATTTACAGAATTATTAGCGGGAAGATCAAATTAAAATGATGAAGATTAAAGAGAGAGAGAAAATAATTGAAAGAGATGATGGTTTCCAAAAATAAAAGAATCTAATCAAGGAACCGTGGCTGTAATATTTTGAGAAGATAATGGAGAGAAAGGAGGCCAATCGGATGGCATAAACGGTAGATAAAATCGGATGACAAATGACAATCGGATGACAGTCGACAAATAGAAGAAGTGATGACAGAAAACAGATGACAAATGACAATCGGATGACAGAGCAGCATAAAATACAATCGGATGACAGAGCAACATAGACAAAGCAACAGACAACTTAGAAGAGTAGACGACAAAAGAGAGTAAATCAAGAAGATTTTATCATAATTATAAACCGTTGATGAAGAGAATCAGTAGATTAGAAGGAGAAAAGAAATGAACAGACTGGAGAGAGAAAAAAAGGATGACATGCAAAACGAGGAGAAGAAGCAATAATAAAAGGGAGGATTTTTATTATTTTGGTGACAAGGGGGGTCTGCAGCTGGAGACAGAGACTTCAATTCTTCTTTTTCTTCTCTTCTACTGTTTATGTTTTCATGAACATTATTGCTTTTAGTTTTATTATTATAATTCTAGAATAAATTTTGTTTTTTTAATCTTGGTTAAGCAAGAGAGTACTCTTTACATGTTTTCATTTTGATTTATGAATGTTACGCATTTTTCATTGCACGATTACTCATGATTTTTATTGCATAATATGAATTGTGTCGACAGACAAATTTGTTTTCACATATTTCTATTATATCGATAGGTAAATAGAAATTGAAGATGCATGAGTAATTGAATAAATTAAAATTATTGCAAAGTTAGCTAACATTAATTTATTGGCATTAAGAAAAGGTTTTTCAGAGTCGAAAAGAAAATTCTGAAATGAATTTATCTAGGCAATTCGATGGAACCTTATAAATATTATGAATTCTTACTGTGCTGTGATTAATGCTGTAGCATTGCTGTAACATCAGTAACAATTGCATGTAAAGAGGAAATCAACCATAACCAAGGCTTTTCCCATAATTATCTTTTTAAATCATTTCCACTTTTAGTCTTATTTAATTTTGAGTAATTTTAGTTCATCATTCCTTATTATTCATTTAATTTCAATATTTTCATCTTTATTTTATAAAAATTTATAACAAGATTTATTTGATTAAAAATATCCTCGTGGGATAGACTTTTACTTACTTTATTACTTCGTTCGCGACAGGTGCACTTGCGTTTGGGTGTAGAAAATCACTAACAAGTTTTTGGCGCCGTTGCCGGGGATATTTCTTAATTATTTTATTTTGCTGTAATTTTTTTTTGTTTTGTTCATTTCTTTTTCAAGTTTACTTGCTTAATGCCTGAGGAAGAAAACGAACAGGATCTTGTGCCAATAGATCCAGAAATAGAAAGAACATTCTGAGCAAGAAAAAGACAGCAACAACAACCTTTTCTTGGAGGAGAAAACATGGCTAACTTCGATGGTGAAAGACACAATGCTGAACACATTATCGATGACAGAGATAGACTTATTCAAGACTTTGCTATCCCGACACTTGATGATTTAAATTCTGGCATCGTGAGACCAGATCTTCATGCAATTAGATTCGAGCTTAAGCCGGTGATGTTCCAGATGCTTCAAACAGTCAGGCAGTTCAGTGGAATAGTTACCGACAACCCGCACCATCATCTTAAAGTTTTTGGAGAAGTTAGTGACTCATTCAACTTTCCTGGAGTATCTGCAGAAGTATTGAGACTAAAACTCTTCCCATATTCTTTGAGAGATCGAGGCAAGGATTGGTTGAACAACATTCCTTCAGACACCATTACTACTTGGGGGATTTTGCTAAGAAATTCATTATGAAGTACCATCCACCAATGAGAAACGCAAGGATGAGAAATGAAATCACCAGCTTTCAACAAAAAGATGGAGAATCACTTTACGAAGCTTGAGATAGATTTAAAAAATTATTGAGGCAGTGCCCCAACCACGAAATACCACACTGGATTCAGCTAGAGACGTTTTATAATGGACTCAATGGGCAGACAAGATCGATTATTGATGCTGCAGCAAATGGAACACTTCTTTCTAAATCCTTCAATGAAGCTTATGACTTGCTGGAGAGAATGACAGTAAACAGCTACCAGTGGCCTTCAGACAGAACTCAATCTACAAGGCGTGCAGCTGGGGTTTATGATCTAGATGAAGTTGCTGCATTAAATGCAAAAATTTCTATGCTGGAGAATGCGATCAAGACAATGAACAAACCACCGGAACCAGTAACCAGAGAAGTTTCCTGCATTTTTTGTGGAGAGAATCACAATGACAAGTCATGTCCCACTAACCCAGAGTCTGCCAATTATGTGGGATATAATAGAAACAATAACCCATACTCACAGACTTACAACTCTGGATGAAAACAGCATCCAAATTTTCAATGGAATTCACATTAGCAGAATGCTATAGCACCAACTAGAGCAACAGAAAATTACACTCAAGGTTTCTCACAGCCAAGTCAAGAACCAACGGCTCAAGAAAAATCAAAAAGTTTTGCAAGGGAATATGTTGCTAAGACAGATGTGATCTTGCAGAACTTGGCTGCATCAATGAAGAATATGGAGACACAAATGGGGCAATTGGCTCAATCTTTAAGCACGAGGAACGTGGGGCGATTACCGAGCAATACAGAAGTGCCACAAAAACCTGGACTGGAGCATTGTAAGGCCATTGTATTGAAGAATGGAAGGGAACCTGAGATTCCAGAAAAACAACATAGAACATAAAATTTAAAGAAACAAGATGAGGTGGTTGAACAAAAGATTTAAATGAATCAGAAAAATGTAACCCAGTGACTAATGCTGTAGTTACACCGCAGCAACAACCCAACTATAAGTGGAATTCTCAGTCCAGAAGCTCTAGCTTTGAATCTTCACAGCAACCACAAGAATATTCGCAAGATAGTATTCCTCAGCGAAATAAGCAGTTACATTCTCAACAGTCAACCTTGTTAAAGCAAATAATGAAGGATTACATGACAAGAAATGACATGGTTATGCGTAACTTAACAACTCTGATTCAGAATTAAGCAATATCTCGCAGAAATCTTGAAACTCAAGTGGGTCAACTTGTTCAAGCCATGAATAACAAATCACAAGGCATGCTGCCAAGTGATACAGAAATACCCAAGAGAGAAGAAAAAGAACACTGCAAATCAATTTTGTTACGAAATGAGAGAAAAGTTGAAACAGTGTTAGAACAGAAAAAGAAACAGAGATGGTTGAAATAGAGATAGAACAAGAAAAAAAGGTGGAAGAAAGCTCTAGAAAAAGAAAAAATGATGAATCTGGCGCTGATGCTGCAACAAAGCCACAACATCAAGTACCAGTAAACCAAAATGAACGACCTCCATCTCCATTTCCACAAAGACTTCAGAAGCAACACCAGGACAAACAGTTCAGAAAATTTTTGGATGTTTTAAAACAGTTACATATCAACATCGCATTGGTGGAAGCTCTCAAATAGATGCCAAATTATACGAAATGTATGAAAGATATTTTATAAAAAAAAAGAAGGTTGGGAGAATATGAGATGGTGGCCATGACTGAAGAGACGAACTACATCCTGCAGAATAAGATTCTGCCAAAACTGAAGGACCCAGGTAGTTTTACCATTTCATGCACGATTGGTAATAATTATTTTGGGAAGGTTTTATGCGATCTAGGGGCAAGCATTAACCTAATGCCCATGTCAATTTTCAAGCAACTGGTAATAGGAGAAGCTCGGCCTACTACAGTCACCTTGCAATTAGCCGATCGTTCTCTAACTCATCCTCAAGGAAAGATAGAAGATGTGCTCGTTAAGGTGGATAAGTTTATCTTCCCAACAGACTTCATTATTCTTGATTATGAAGCAGACCATGAAGTTCCCGTAATTTTGGGAAGATCTTTCTTAGGTACTGGGGGGACACTTATCGACGTGCAAAAAGGAGAGCTCACCATGAGAGTGAATGACCAACATATTACTTTTAATGTATTGAAAGCTATGAAGTGCCCGTACGAAGAAGAAGATTGCTTCAACATATCTGAAAAGATGAAAATGGAAGACATGAAGCAATTTTTTAGGAGCCACAAGAAACAGTTTGAAGCATTAGTTCGAACGAAGGATAATCCAGAAGTTTTCAAGCTATCTGTTGAAGACACACTAACACTGGAGCTTAGACAGCTGCCCTCTCACCTCAAACATGTGACCATAGCATATCATCCTCAACACAATGGTCAAGCGGAGGTTTCCAACCGAGAACAGAACAGCAAAGAAACGTGAAACATGGGGAAGTCAGGCTGAGGACTTAAAAGATCAACCGCTTATTGGGAGGCAACCCAATTTTTGATATCATTTTGTGTTAATTTTTGTTTATTTATTTACTTTTTAGTTTTTGCTAAAAATAATGTTGATGCTGCAATGTTTGCTGTAGCAATTGAAAAAAAAAAAAAAACTCAAGTCTGGACAATCAGGGGAAGGAGAAGTTGATGAAGAGGAAGCACCGAGAAGAAAGCCATCACACAATCCAAAGCTGCAAGTGAAGCTGAAGCATCAGCTTTCAATTCATGGAAGGTTAGCTGTTTCTACAAAATAAAATGGCACAACAACACAAAACCCTGCATCTAATGGAACGACGAATGAGACTCCAGGGAAGTACTTACCCCCTAGTTTTGCTTTATTTTGTTTAAATTTTGAATTCAATTTTGTTCGACTTTGGGGACACTGTCAAGTTTGAGTTTGGGGGTGAGGAAATAGGTAGAAAATTGGCTGAAAATTGGTTGTTGGCTGTGACAAATATCAAATGAATAATAATGAAATTTTCAAGTGTTTCCTAATTTAGTAAGTTATTAAATAATGTCATTATCACACATCATTAGAAATTAATTAAGATTTATTCCCATAAGCTTAGTTGTTCATAACACACAAACTTCTTTTGGTTGTTTAGGAATATCATCCTTACTAGACATTACAATTATATCTAGGTGTCAATAATTTAATGTTTGATGAAAGAAATTAGCAATGAAAGACTTCCTCTTAAAAAAATAAAATAAAAACATATATTAAATAATAAGTTTGGGGGTTATATATATATATATAACCCCCAAATGGTGCAAAAAGAGAAACAAATGGGCTAAGAAAAATAATAAAAGCCCAGCAGAATATGCCGAATACAAAGTTGATCTAGATCTACGCCGAATGTGGACCCCTGAAGACTATGCTAATTGGGTTCAATTACATAATCGCCAATGACCGGACAGTAGGCCTGGCGAGAAAGAGTTCAACCTCCTATTCCAACACCACCATCCCAATATCAATTGCGAAAGATGGATTCATTTCCCGAAGGATCCTATTTCAAAACAGAAGCTATCAAATGGAAGCAATGGAATCTCAAAGTCCAATATCCTAAATATCCAAAAATGTCCAATCCAACGACATCTCCAAACATAGTGGACCCAAACAGTACATCCACTAGTACCAATAATGCTTCCACTAGCTAGTGGAGCTAGTGATGGATGTGTAAGTCTGCGTACAATATTAACACTAAGGTTTGATAATACTTTAGAACTTGGTCTTCATTGATCACGTCGGGGTTGTTGCCGTTTTGCCGTGGATAGGCTGTTAGGCTTTTATGCCCAATTTACGTGATTGAAGGAGCATAAGGTTCTACAGTATTATGAAATTTTTCTCTATGAGATGGGTTGTGTTAATATGGGTAAATCGTAGATCTGCACAGACTAAGTGTAACGCCCCGAGTTATCTGAACCCGGTTTGCTACTCATAACGCTGAACCGAATCATGACGTCATGATGCTAAATTTAAAATTTCACTCGACAGCCAAAATTTGACTTTTTCTAAAATTTCAAAATATTTAAAACCTGCAGCGGAAATAATTCAGATGAAGTCAACATAACTTCATCTGCCGATGAAGTCAACATAACTTCATACACAACTTCATCTGCCGATGAAGTCAACATAACTTCATACACAACTTCATCTGCCGATGAAGTCAACATAACTTCATCTGCCGATGAAGTCAACATAACTTCATACACAACTTCATCTGCCGATGAAGTCAACATAACTTCATCTGCCGATGAAGTCAACATAACTTCATACACAACTTCATCTGCCGATGAAGTCAACATAACTTCATACACAACTTCATCTGCCGATGAAGTCAACATAACTTCATACACAACTTCATCTGCCGATGAAGTCAACATAACTTCATACACAACTTCATCTGCCGATGAAGTCAACATAACTTCATCTGCCGATGAAGTCAACATAACTTCATACACAACTTCATCTGCCGATGAAGTCAACATAACTTCATCTGCCGATGAAGTCAACATAACTTCATACACAACTTCATCTGCCGATGAAGTCAACATAACTTCATACACAACTTCATCTGCCGATGAAGTCAACATAACTTCATACACAACTTCATCTGCCGATGAAGTCAACATAACTTCATACACAACTTCATCTGCCGATGAAGTCAACATAACTTCATCTGCCGATGAAGTCAACATAACTTCATCTGCCGATGAAGTCAACATAACTTCATACACAACTTCATCTGCCGATGAAGTCAACATAACTTCATACACAACTTCATCTGCCGATGAAGTCAACATAACTTCATCTGCCGATGAAGTCAACATAACTTCATACACAACTTCATCTGCCGATGAAGTCAACATAACTTCATACACAACTTCATCTGCCGATGAAGTCAACATAACTTCATCTGCCGATGAAGTCAACATAACTTCATACACAACTTCATCTGCCGATGAAGTCAACATAACTTCATACACAACTTCATCTGCCGATGAAGTCAACATAACTTCATACACAACTTCATCTGCCGATGAAGTCAACATAACTGCCGATGTAGTCAACATAACTTCATACACAACTTCATCGGCCGATGAAGTCAAGTCAACATAACTTCATCTGCCGATGAAGTCACATAACTTCATACACAACTTCATCTGCCGATGAAGTCAACATAATTCATACACAACTTCATCTGCCGATGAAGTCAACATAACTTCATCTGCCGATGAAGTCAACATAAACTTCATACACAATTTCATCTGCCGATGAAGTCAACATAACTTCATACACAACTTCATCTGCCGATAGACTTCCATCTTCCGATAGATGACTCAACCATGACTCAACATCTACCGATGGACATCATCTACCGATAGAGAACAAAACGACATCTCACCAACTCCTCGTTATAAAACACTACTCCAACTACATAAAAGGATTTACTTACTCTACTGAAATCATTCAAAAACGACTTAACTATTGCATTACTCAAAATTCAGTAAAAACAATGTTTTCAAAAATCCAAAAGAATACCAATATCAGAAGGTTCTTAAAATGTATCCAAAACTTTGAGACCACTACTGTCATAAAATTTTTAGAAAAAAAACATCTATACTGAACTAGTCACTCTCAACTCAACACTTGCAGCCATGAATTAAACCGCCTCAACAGATGACCAAACCGATGCCTGAAAATGCTCCTCCAACCAGCTTAGTCCTCATGTTGGTCGGTAAACATACCTTCAGTAACTTCTTCACCTACATCACAAAACTTATCTATTAGCCTAATGCTAAGCAAGTAAAGCAATGAATGAAATGAATTACTGAAACATAAATCTCCTAGACATGCTGTTTCTACTTTCTCCTCTCTGTTGTATACATAATCGTGCTCTGTTGATCCCTCTGTACGATGGGAGAGTGGATCAGTCATCCCCCAAAGCATACATCCTCTGATCTCAATTAAGGGGCGGATTAGTTCCCTTAACAGTTAGCTGGTCTGATCCCCCTGTAGGATTGGGAAGTGGATCACTTTTCCCAAAACCTCAATCCTCTGTTCTCAGTTAAGGGGCGGATTAATCCCCCTTAACAGTTGTTCTGATCATCCTGCTCACACTTACCATGCGTTTCATGTAAATTCATTTTCGTAATTCTTTCAAAAACATGATGCATGACAACTGGAAAATAAACATACAAAGCATACATAAGTCCTACTGTTTTGTGATGTAGGCCTGAAGGCACAAACAAACTCTACTTACCTGGATTCTTGGCGAGTGCTCGGTTAGGAGCTTCTTCGGGATCTTTCTCACCTAGAACATAAACAGAACATTAAGTCAACCTATACTAAACCTCATTCTAAGGCATTCACAAAACCTAAGGGAATAGTTGGGAGTTCTGATCGCCAAGCATTACTGATTCTATGCTAAACCCGAACATACTCACTTTCCTGATGAGTTCCCAAAATACATATCCAACACTCCCCCATACAATCTTCCTTAGTTACTAAGTCAGAAAAATCGAGGTAGAAACTTACCTAGCTCGGCGAACGGACTCGGGGAAGGAAATCGCCTGGGAAGTCTGCTGGTTTGAGCTGAAAACCGAGAGCAAGAATGAACAGTGGCGGCTAAGCTCAATAAATTTCTTTTAAATAGGTTATCCACTAATAAGTTTTTTAATTTACCAAACTGCCCTTGCATATCCATTCATTAACCTAATCCATATTTGCACATCTTAATTTGACAAATTAAATTGGGTTTAATGGAACCGGGTGCTACACTAAGTTAGCTTAACAATAAGGTGTTATCAATAAATCAAAAAGGTACTATCAATGAAATCAATAAGAGGAGAATCGGTTATCAATAAGGACTATTATACTTCAAATTAAATTTTGAAGATTTATCTTAGAAAAGGTTAGCTTTTTCATGCATGAATTAACTTTCTTCAAAATGAATATTCTGGATTTTGCCAAATTATCAAATGATTCTACCAAAAATGAACAAATTATTGAAGTTTCTCAAAAGTCTCAACTAAATAGATGGACTATTCCTGAAATCGAAACTAAAAAAATCTACAAATTAGGAACCTTTGACTTCCTTTTCAAAAATGCAATTAAAACATCTGAACAAACACTTTGTTTAGAATCGAATGATAAAACAATTAAACTTCTTAGTTCAAAAGACATTCAAAAATATTTTCAAAAATATAAATATATCCATATTGGATTAATTCAAATTGCTTTTAAACCTTTAACTTTACCAGGTTTAAATGCTAGTATTCTTAAATTGGAAAAATTCTCTTATGGGAATTATTCAAACAAGTCTTTGTCATGGACCCATATATTTCAATGTCTTTCCAAATCTCAATCTGTCTTTGACAGATCCCAATCTGTTTGAGGCTATCACCTTAAACATTCAAACTCATGGTTATGATTTCCTTCCTGGTTCCGAAACCATAGCAGTAATTTATCGAATCAATTACAAAGTCATGAATACTTTGTGTCCAAATGCAATTTTAAGAGAAATTCCTGGTAAAACAATGGTAATAGAAAGTAATCTGTTATCGACAAATGTGGCTATTCCCCGTCTTATCGATTGGGAAGAAATTACTTTTCCTTCTACCTGGACTCTTCAACATGCAATACTGTCTAAACCCAGTATAAATGCCCAAATTGATCAAATCATTCAAACAGATGATGGAGATATTGAAATTAAATTTACTCCAGAATTGACTAAAAGGATTTCATTAGCTAGAAGTTTATCCTCTAGATCTAGTTTTACTCCTTGCAGAACACTAGATCCTTCTAGTTCTCGACATTCTGTTTCTAGTCAAATCAAAATGGATACTCCCTTTCCAAATATCGAGGAACTCCATATTGCCAAAGAACAAATTCCACATGGAGTCTACAAACATCCCAAATTTGGTCAAAATGATGACAAATTACCAAAAGATGATTCTCCAACAGCATCTGAAATGCATTTTAATATCTAATGGATTTTTCTCTAGGATCTTTTAATCGAGAAGTTCTAAGTGCAGAATACCAAAATCCTTCCAATTTGTTGTTTCGTAAATGGTTGGCTTCCAAATATCATCCTTACTAATTTTATCTTATTAAAGAAAAATACTATTTCAATCTTCAAAAAGAACAAACAGTTAAACTTTTCAAACACTGGTTTTGGAATGAATATATTCCAGTCCAACATTCTTCTATTTCCATATTAGAAGAATATGATAAATTTCAAATCACTTGGCACACAAAATCCGGATCATTTAAATCTGTTCATCCGCCTTTAGAGCCAATCAAATTAATTTCTCAAGAACAAACATCCACAATTGAAGCAATTCCTCTTGTGGATACCTCTTCCAAAGACAAGGATGTGATTATTGAATCTACCATCAGTAAACAAATTAATTATACCAATATTCATATGAGAACTGTTGGTAATCAACTTCAAAGGCTTGAAAAGCAAATTGACAAATTAATTGAGGCAAAACAACCTGCTCAACCTATTGAAGCTGTTGCATCTTCTTCAGGTATCAAAGATTTAATCATCAGTCAACCTCACTTAAAGCCTCCCATATTCCTATCCAATTTTAATTTCAAAAATCCCAATAAAGATAATGAATTCATGGACGAATTAGTTAAACGATTAAAAAATATTAATCTTACAACTATCCATCGTGACCATTCTAATGAATCCTCCAGCACATCAGATGTTGATTCTGTTCTCGAAAAAATTCATGATATGCAAATTGCATTTCTAAAGTATGAAGATCATTCCATCGATGTCCAAAATCTATCTCTAAATCGAATCAAATACAAAGATAATATAGGTGGTGATTTCTTTCGGAGAACTTATTATCCTAGACCTACACCTCCTAATCTTCTTTGGGAAGAAAACTTTTTCAAAGGTCAGACAGCCTATTCGGCTAAAACTATTTATGAATGGAACATAGATAGTTTATCTGAATATCAAATTTACGAAGTTCTTCACAAAATGATGATGTGTGCCAGTGTTTGTAGGGCATCTCATAATTCTGATAAAGATATTGCTATCTTTATTATTAGTGATTTCACCGGTGGACTTAAAGGTTGGTGGGACAATATTCTCACTCAACACCAAAGAAATGAAATCATTAATGCTGTCAAATTAACCAGTCAAACTGCTGAATCAGTAGACTCCACTGGAAGGAGTCATACTCAACAAACTACTTCCCAACAACAAGATAGTGTTTATACACTTATCTAAACCATCATTCTTCATTTCGTTGGTTCTGTTGAACAACATCATGAAAGATGCACAGAATTATTACAAAATCTCAAATGTGGATCTTTAACCAATTTTTAATGGTATAAAGATGTTTTTATTACCAAAGTTCTTCAACGCACTGATGCAAATGCTCCTTATTGGAAATCCAAATTTATTGAGGTTTACCACCTCAATTTGCCAATCGAGTCAAACAAAAATTATGCAATCTGAATCATGGCCAAAACATTCCTTAGGATAATTATACTTATGGTCATCTTGTCAGCATATGTCTCCAAGAAGGAATATCGTTATGTAAGGATATGAAATTACAATTGTAACACCCGAGATTATTTTAAGGAAAATTGGAGAGAAAATAAAAGAATAATAAAATGGGTTGTTTTAATTAATTTAAAAGAAAGTGAATAAATTTGGTGGAACTAGATGGTTTCTTAATTTAGGTTCGGGTATTTCCAGTAAAATTAAGCCGTGGGTTATAATTTAAGAGCGAGATTTAACGAAAGTCGAAATGGTCGAAAACACGGGAGGTCAAAACGGTAAATGATGATTGTTTTATTATTATTATTATTATTATTATTATAAAAAACAAAACAACAGAATGGCCGAAGCCATTCTGCTGTTCGAGAACACCGAAGGCAGGGGAGAGGAGAACGGAGAGGGAGAGACGAGCGACGTCCCTCCGACGACAACCGCCGCCGATTTCCGACATTCTCCGGCTAGACAACGGCGACGAGCGGTTTTCGGTTGTCTCCGTGCACGAACCGACAGGTTAGACCCGATTTGTGCCCTGTTTCGGTTCTGTTTTTGGCCGTGAGTGTCGAGCTCGATTTGGCTCCGATCACCGGGCCTTTTTGGCTATTCTCGAGGTCGTCTTACCGAGCTTCATGGCGGCAAAGATTGCCGAGCATCATGGAGCTCAATTGGAGCGAAAAACAGTGAACTCCAATTTGGGCATTTCGATTTTTTGTTGTGTAGTCTCGAGATTTTGGTTAGATTATGTTAATTAGGTATGAGGGGGATTGATTGGTGAGAAAATTGGTGTGAATTGATGGAAAACCGAAAAGGGGAAATTTTTCGGGTTAGGGCAGATTGGGGTTTTGCTGTATTTGACCTAGCTACGATCGTTTGTTTTAAAATTTCTTTCGGCAGGTTAAAATAAGTTATTAGAGGAGTACGTGGCCGCTGGAATCGTTCGATTCTGATAACCGACGCAAAAGTTACGCGCGTTTGAAGTTTCGAGTCGGTTTTTACCGAACCCAAATTATTGGCCCGTTTAGTTAGATTTTAGTTGGATTGGGCTAGAAATAGTAGTTTGAGAGTAATAGGTGAATGTAGGCTCAATTTTAATGTAGTTTGAATATTTTTCATAGGTCAAGCCGTGGGTGGACAGGTAACCGAGTATCCTTAGTGAGCTAGGACGCCAGGTAAGTTGTGGACTACCTTCGTTTTGCCTTCGGGCCTACACCCCGGAACGGTAGGGTTATTGTTTGATTTTTGTTGGTTGGTTGATTTATGTTAAGCACGTGTTGAGTATCATGCATCGTTTTTAAGTTACTTGCTTTATTTATGTTAAGCACGTGTTGAGTATCGTTACAAAAATGAGTTTGTGCATGACGTGAAAGGTGAGTGTGAAACGTAACAAGAAAGATTAAGCAAAATAAAGTTGAGTAGAGTCGCCAGGTTAGGCAAGTTGCCGGGGAGACACTTGTAACATGCCGGGGAGGCACTTGTAATATGCCGGGGAGGCAGTGAGTTGGGACTCTCCTCGAGATATAAAGTTGAAAATACGTAAGTGCTGTTGGAGAAGATTGTGTGCTGACCGTCCAATGGGGGGACCCGAGCGTGAGCTGGCCGATCTTGCTCCGTGGATCAAGGCCTGGCCGTCCAATGAGCGGGGAGCTCGGATGTGTGCCTACTTGATTCACATGTGACAGGGGAAGGGAGGAGATTGTGTGCTGCCGTCCATTGGGGAGGACCCGGGCGTGAGCTAGCCGATCTTGCTCCGTTGGTCAAGGCGTGGCCGTCCAATGAGCGGAGAGCTCGGATGTGTGCCTACTTGATTCACGCGTGAAAGTGGAAAGATTTAATAAAATGAAAACAAAACGAAAACAACAGAGTGAGTAGAGACAGCGTGTGTTAGGGTTACGTGTGAGAGATTGTGTTGTGTTGAGTCGGTTTGTTTTGTGTGCATTGTGCTTGTTTATCTTTGTTATCCCCTACTTGCTAAGCGTAAGCTTACGTGTGTGTGTGTTCTGTGGTGTAGGTAACGACGCGGTTACAGGTGAGCTAAGCGAGTGAGCCAGGACTTGGGAGCAGTCGGAGACGCACGGGGCATGCCGGTGCAGGCAGTTGTTGGGGCGCCTCGACCATGGTCTTTGGGAGAATGTGGGACTTTACATTTTAGTAATGATGGGAATGCTTAACTCATTTTGGTTAATGTTTTTGATAGTTGCGGTATAGCTATGTGTATTTGTGGTATATAGTCATAGTTAAGGGTGATGTATCGCCCTGTACTGTGGACTTTCTTCACTTAGGGATGTTAGTATTATAGTTTCTCTTTGTTACTCTTTGGAGATTTCGTATACTAGAAAGTTGAGTAGATAGTTGAGTAGAGTATTCTGGATCTGGTTGGGATTGGATTTTATGCAGGTATTTAGCATTTTGGAGGTGCCATTTTCAGGCGTTACTTTGTCGAAATTTTTGGGGAAGACGCCGTGATATTTAAAGGTTAGAATTAAGGGAAATTATTGAGTCTAGGCAGCTAGGTATGACGTAAGAGAGTTCTGAGAGACTTAGCTTCAATTCTACTTTGTCAATTTGATTTTAAATTATGTTTTAACGTGGAATTGGTTAGCAAAGTAGCGCACCGAGCCAGGGTGGCTTCGGGGGCATTACAACAATACCAATTGAAAAAACAAAATCTTACTGGCAAACAAGAAATATGTGAATTCTGTCAACAATTTGCCTATGACATTCCAATCACATATCCTAAACGATCTAAGGATCGGACAAAACATCATAAATCTCCCAATTATAAAGTTTATCAAAAGAAGACGAGCAAAATGAAAGCCCATCATTGGAATGAATTCCCCAATCGTCCAAATCGTTCCAAGCCAAGGAGAAAATATCATAAAACTCCTAAGTCCAAAATCAAATGTTTCAAATGTGGACAACAAGGACATTATGCCAATAAGTGTTTCAAAACCAAACGATTAAATGAGTTGGTACATGATGAACACACTCGAAGTCAACTTTTCAAATTATTTCTCGAATCTTCTGATGATTCTAACGAATCCAGTTCTGAAGATCATCATCCAAACAATGCATCAATAAATGCTGCAATTAAATTCAAAAATTATCTATTAATGTTCTTTCCCAAGAACAGGAAGATATTCTAAAAAATATAGATCAAATTCCTGATCCAGATTTAAGGATAAAATTAATTACTAATATTCTCCATCCATCTACATCTAGTTCCAAAGAGCCTGAATCTATTCTCAAACCTAAATACTACAGCATGCATGAAGTATTCAACAGAATAGATAACATTCAAAAGGTTACTCCAGTCACTATCCAAGACTTACATAAAGAAGTCAATGATCTCAAAGCTGAAATTAAAACTCTTCGAAATAATCAATTTATTTCTGATATCAAAATTGCCAAATTGGAAGAATATATGTCAAATCCTCAAACTCCACCAATGACTGATTTTCCAACCAGTCCCCAACAAAATCAGAAATTCGATTCTCTAAATCATATTAATCGAATTTTATGTCAAAAATGGTATATTGAAATCTCCTTACTCATACACCAAGAATATGAAATTTCCAATATTACTGCCTTGTTAATAGTGGCGCTGTAACACCCGAGAAAACGACCAGGTGATTTCCTAACTGTATTAACGGTCATTCTCCCGGTTTAGAACTTTATGACAATTTTAATTAATTTCATGTGGATTTTCAAACTAGGTTGAGTGGCAAAATGGTAATAAGGAGAGTGAAGATTTGGTATATGAAGAAAAAAAAAGAAATGTTTTAATTTCACTCAACCTACTGTAGCCGACATTCCCCTACTCTCGGCGATTTCTTCCCTCCCAAGCCCCCGCTCTCTGCTATCAGTGTCTTCCTCGCCGACGACCGGTTTCTAGCCCGCAATCCTCTGCGAATTCGCACCCGAGGTATGAAATGGACAATGTAGTTATCTGTTAGTGTTTGGAGCTCTATTTTCAGCTCGGCATTTGAACTCGAATTTTATCAATGGCCGAGTAGTATTAGAACATTTTAGAATCCGAGAGTAGTAATGTCAACCCGAATCGATTCTGGACATTTTAAGTAACCAACTCAGATTTAATCGATAGTAGAACCTGTTTGTTTTATTTTGGATTTCAGATTCTGCACAGTATATCAAACCAAGGATTCGGGAATGACTTTAGCTAATAGATCCTAGGATGATTTATGAGTAGAGTTTTAGGATTTTGATTTAACTACTGTAATGCACATGTTTTAGGTGAAGAAGTTGAAGAGAAGAGGTTCAGATTGCTAAGGAGACTAGGTAAGTGAATGTATAGGTTTCTCGGTCATTAGGACCCTACATCAGAGGATACTAAGTAGAATGTTATGTGATGATTAGAAACTCCCTTATGCTGATGTCTAGTGTTCTTGATGACGTTTAGTTCGAAAGTAATATTCCATGATGGATAATGCTCTGCTCTGTAGCTTGATGTTTTAAGAGTTTCCATGTTCATGCATCATGAAAGTTTTATGCATATGAAAATGTTTTATAAGCGATGTTTCTCATCATGAACAAGATAAGAAGATAAAACTTATGCAACGTGGTTAAGTGAGGGTTGGGGGCGGTTCGGCGTATGCCACAGTCCAAAAGAGGGACATATGAATACGACCCGCAGTAGGGACCATGATCAAACTCACTGTCGAACCCCCTTTACCGGCACAAATCCTCTCTTAATCCACACAACTAAATGAAGAACATGAATGATGAAATGAATGATGAATATGACCCATGATTATGAACGATGAAATGAATGATGGATATGACCCATGATTATGAATGATGAAATGAATGATGAATATGACCCATGATTATGAATGATGAATATGAACAAGAATATAAACAAGAAATGATCTATGAGCATGTTTTTCTCTGAATTATGCATTCATGCACTCATGTTAGTGTTGCATTCCTTACTAAGCATTAGGCTTATAGTTAAACCTTATGATGTAGGTGAAGAGACTACAGGTGAAGATACTAATTTCAAAGAGGATATTTAAAGCTGGTTGCTGGAGGATACTCAAAGTGACAGTGCGGGACTGGAGAGGCGATTATGACCCCTGGTTATTGCTCCCTTATGTCAGTAAGAATATAAGAACTGGAATTATGTAGGATAGTGTTAGTATTGTCTGAGTTAACTTTTGAGTCTGGGATTGGATATGAGGATATGTTTCCTTTTAAAGGATTTATGTCATGCAAGTCTTCCGCTATTTATACTCTGAATGAATTTGTTATACCAGTAAGAGCCTTTCTTAGCTAAGTTGTGTTATGTGAAAGTTGGATGAATCTTTTAGGTAGGAGTTTTCTACCGGAAGATGTGTTTTTCTTCTATCGGTAGAAGTAAGTAGTAAGTTTGTCGTTTAGTGATCGGATGATATAGAGCTTGTAAGCTATCGGAAGATGTCTTAGATGAACACGTGAATTTCACATGTCTATCGGTAGATGTTTTAATGAGTCACGTTGTGTGCACGTGTCCATCGGTAGATGTCCACTACCGGATGATGTTTTAATGATCACAAGAGCTGCACGTGTCCATCGGTAGATGTCCACTACCGGATGATGTTTTAATGATCACGAGAGCTGCACGTGTCTACCAGTAGATGTCCACTACCGGATGATGTTTTAATGATCACGAGAGCTGCACGTGTCTACCGGTAGATGTCCACTACCGGATGATGTTTTAGACGTTCACGAGAGACGCACGAGCTCATCGGTAGATGTTTTCTACTGAACGTCAATGAGAGAGTCGCATGATATGCATGTGATAGGTCGGATAATATGCGCTTCATCCGCCGATGCATGCAGACCCATGCAATTCGGGTAGAACAACGTAGGGCGACCCGAGGGCAATCCTCCACCGCCCGATTTCGTCATAGAATCAATGACCGTGTATGGTCGCTCATGTCTGTGAATGATTAAGTAAATAATGTCATGAAGAAGTCACGTACGAGGGACTGATTTTCCATCTGTTAAGTTGAAGTCCTTAAGCCTGTTAGGTATACTGTTATATAAAAAAAAAAAAAACAGAGAAGGAGAAAAGAGTTCAAATATGAATTAAAGTTTTAAGACAAGTCATGAATTTCGTGGCGATCCTCCCCGGGTCGTTACAGGCGCTGACATCAATTGTTTACAAGAAGGATTTATTCCTACAAAGTATTTCTAAAAAACAACTCAAGTTCTTTATCCATTTGTATCTAACCCTGTAGTCAAGATACTAAATGAATTAAAAAACTTTTCACAAATTAAACTCCAACAACTGAGTTTCCTTCAATATGAAATTAACTTTATCAAAATTGAAGATCAACTTAAGGATTTCCAATTGATCAAGAAAATCAAAATCTTAGAATCCCAAATTCAAAATGAAGTTTGTCACACTATTCCAAATGCCTTTTGGGAAAGAAAAAGACATATTGTTTCTTTACCCTACATTAAAAATTTTGATGAAAGATCAATCCCCACTAAGGCCAGACCTAGTCAGATGAAACAGGATTATCTAAAATTATGCCAAGATGAAATTCAAAGTTTACTAGATAAAAAGCTGATTCAACCCAGTCAATCTCCTTGGAGTTGTACTGCTTTTTATGTCAACAAAAATACTGAAAAAGAACGAGATGTTCCTCGTCTTGTTATCAATTACAAACCTTTAAATAATGTTCTCAAATAGATTAGATATCCCATTCCAAATAAAAAAATTTGCTAGACAGATTACAATCTGCTTTAATCTTTTCAAAATTCGACTTAAAGTCAGGATATTGGCAAATTCAAATTTCTCCAGAAGACAGATACAAAACTGCCTTTGTAGTCCCTTTTGGTCATTACGAATGGAATGTAATGCCCTTTGGACTTAAAAATGCTCCTTCTGAATTCCAACATATCATGAATGATATTTTTTCCAAATATGCCAAATTCTGTATCGTTTATATTGATGATATACTTGTCTTTTCCAATTCTATCGATCAACATTTTTGTCATCTGCGTATCATTAAAGATGCGATCAAAACAAATGGTTTAGTCATATTTGCTTCAAAATTACAACTTTTTCAAACTCAGATTCGATTCCTTGGTCATAATGTTCACCAAGGCACAATAATTCCAATCAATAGAAGTATTGAATTTGCTTCTAAATTTCCTGATGAAATAACTGACAAAAAACAATTGCAAAGATTTCTAGGAAGTCTAAATTATCTGGGTGATTTTTATCCAAATTTAGCCCAGGATACCGCTATTCTATATGAACGGTTGCGAAAAAATCCTCCTGCATGGACACCTTCTCATACTCGTGCTGTTCAACACATTAAGGTAAAAGCTCTAACTTTACCTTGTTTATCGCTTTCCAATCCTGATTGGACCAAGGTTGTCGAAATTGATGCCTTTGAAAAAGGTTATGGTGGCATTCTCAAACAAGTAAATCCCACTACTTCCAACGAAGAATTAGTACGCTTTACTTCGGAGTATGGAAACCAGTTCAACAAAATTATTCTATTTGAAAAAAAGAAGTGTTATCTATTGTCAAATGTATTACCAAATTTCAAGATGATTTACTTAACAAACATTTTATTTTACGAGTAGATTGTTCTTCTGCTAAACAGACTTTGACCAAAGACGTTAAACATTTAGTTTCCAAACAAATTTTTGCCAGATGGCAAGCTGAGCTTTCTGTTTTCGATTTTACTATCGATTATATCAAAGGTATTGACAATTCTTTACCAGATTTTCTAACTCGTGAATTTTTGCATGATGTTCACCCCGGTTTGGGTAGACCTCGAGGCCGTGGCCGAGGTTGTATTTTCAAAAATACATTTCAAAAAGAGTTTCCCACTTTTGGGGAAACATCATCTAAGGATGCTTTTCAAACAAAAACAGATTAAAAGAAAACTGCCAAAGAAGTCCTACTTGAGAGTGGACCCCAATTTATCAAAAAATCAGTGGCTGAGTCTATACTCACACTTTCAAATCGAGATATTGTTCTCAATCAAAAAGATGCCTGGTTTTTCAAAGAAAGATATGCATTATCCAATTACCGAAGGAAAGCTTCAATTTTATTATGAAGCTATTCTAAATGATACCAATTATTTCCAAATTCAGCATAATTATGTTCAAGAAGGAAATATCAAAAGTACAATGACTCATTCCAAATGTTACATTATCCGAGTCATCCATCCACAAGAATGGGGTTTGAATGTTTTCAACTCCAGAGTAACAACTACCAAGAACAATGAGCAACCTTACAACTATTGGGACTATATTTTGGCATGGTCTCATGTATTTTTTTATCAAAATCCAAAAAGGAATCATTCATGGTTTTTTACTATGAATCCAGAGATTCTCAAATCCGAAGATCAATTTCCAAACTGGTTTCTACATTGGTGGCAAAGCCACTCTCCCGAATTTGATATTCTTCCAAAAAAGATCCAAGATCAGTACCAAGCATGGTTTGATTGTCATCCTGATTTCCGTGATGACAGATTTATGTTCAAAGGAAAAGCTCTTCTCTGGTTCTTTATCGAATTCCAGATTAATTGAATTTGGCAGTGGAATCTTGAGCTGGATACAGATCATTTGGGTATTCCCGAATTACAAAGAAGCTTTTATGTCAAATGGTGGTCCCGTTATGACACGAAACTTTGTTTTTCCAAAATTATTGCTGCTATAAAGACAAACAAAGCAAAAGCAGTTACAGACATTTCCAATAATTCAAAGAAGGAATCTTTGAATATAGTTCAAAAAATGCAAAAAGATATTAAATTCCAATTCCCTGGTTTATCTGCTCAGGAGCGTCATATTAAACTTCTGGAGACTATAAAAGGACAGATGTTTAATCCTCATGACTCTGACGACGAAGATTTTTCCAATTCAGATTCTGACATTTCTATGTTTTCAGGATCAAACCGCTTTCAGGTGTTACCTGGCGAATCTCAAAACCCCGAAAGATATTATTCCAACCGAAAAGGATATTTTCAATTCTCTTATTGATTGTTCCCAATACAATTATTCTCTAAGAAAAGGCAAGAAGAAAATTCTTTAATGGCACATTGGGATGCAGAAAACGCCGTTATTGAAAATATGCAAATTGAAGGAGAGCTACATCAGAAGCAGCATAACCCTCTTAATCCATGGGACGCTGCCGTTCTCCAACAAGCAAGAGCAGATGCTTTAGCTAATCGAATCCCTTGGAGAAGACCTTTTCCCATTTCTAAATATCATCAAAGACATACTGTTCCATGGGAACCTTTGGAACGCATTCTGTTGTGGAGACCTTGGCCTCTACAGCTTAGACCCTTTCGAAGACATCCAGCTTATCAGGTTGCGCTGGATCAAATCAAAACAAATGTTGATACAGGAATTAAAAAATACAAAAAATGGTGCAAAAAGAGAAACAAATGGGCTAAGAAAAATAATAAAAGCCCAGCAGAATATGCCGAATACAAAGTTGATCTAGATCGACGCCGAATGTGGACCCCTGAAGACTATGCTAATTGGGTTCAATTACATAATCGCCAATGACCGGACAGTGGGCCTGGCGAGAAAGAGTTCAACCTCCTATTCCAACACCACCATCCCAATATCAATTGCGAAAGATGGATTCATTTCCCGAAGGATCCTATTTCAAAACAGAAGCTATCAAATGGAAGCAATGGAATCCCAAAGTCCAATATCCTAAATATCCAAAAATGTCCAATCCAACGACATCTCCAAACATAGTGGACCCAAACAGTACATCCACTAGTACCAATAATGCTTCCACTAGCTAGTGCTCTTCTACGTCAGCCATGACGATATTAGTTTTTTTGTTTGTAAGCTCCTTCTCTATATAAAGGAGCCTTAGTTTCTTTGATTTCTCAAGTTTTTTAGAGTTTGCCTTTGTAATACCCGGTCCTGTTAAACCGTTTCTCTATTCTTTTTTTAAAACTAATGACAATATTAAATGTAGGGTTAGTGGATGACTAGGCAAGGGTATAAGGGTAATTAGAAATCTAAAGGTGGATAACGTATTTAAGGAAACTATTATTGAAGTAGCCGCCACTGTTTTATTCCATTTCCTCCCCATTCTCAGCTCCTCAGCCTAGCAGAGCACGATAGGAGACCCCCTTCGACCTTCTCCAGCGACTTCTTCCGAACTTGGTGAGTTTTGCCTCTATTTCTAGCTACATTGTATCTATTGTTGGTGGGAGGGGTGATATTGAGGTTTTGGAGAATACAGTAAGTGAGGGTTAGTTCGGTTTAAGTCGAAATCGAGAATGCACAATGACTAGAGTTTCCCTTAGATTTATAGTGGTCTAGAATGAAGATTAGAGGGAATTTAATATATGCTCTGTCTACGGTTTTAGGTTGAGCAATACCCGAAGTGGTTAGCTACTTAGACAATTCCAGGAGATCCAAGTAAGTAATGTTTGCTTCTACCTTCGGGCCTATATCACAAAACGTTAGGTTTGTATTTACTTGGATATGTTTGTATGCCATGCATCATGTTTTCAAAATGTATACGAAAATGAATTTGAATACACATTGGTATGGAGAGGATTGAATGTGATGAAACAGCAAAGTGAATCAGATTTACTGTTAAGGGAATTAATCCGCCCCTTAATGAGACAGTGGATATATACTTTGGAAGAGCTGATCCAACTTCCAATTTCACAGGAGGATCTGAACATGTGAATCAGATTTACTGTTAAGGGAATTAATCCGCCCCTTAATGAGTCAGTGGATACATACTTTGGGAGAGTTGATCCGACTCCCAATTTCACAGGGGATCTGAATTAGAAACGATGAATGAGCAACTGAGAGGAGAAAGTAGAAATTGCATGATTAGGAGTTTATGTTTCAGTAATTCATTTCATTTTGCATTACTTACTTAGCATTAGGCTAATAGATGAGTTTTGTGATGTAGGTGAAGAAGTGACAGCATGTGTGTTTACTGAGTTCACTGAGGACTAGTCGGGTTGGAGGAGTACACTTATTCAATGTTCTGGCAGCTGACGGGGCGGTTTAACTGATGTCTGTCAGTGTGGAGGACTAGTAGTCAAGGATTCAGTCTGAGTATGTTGAGCTCTCATGACAGTAGGAATTTTAGCATTTTGAATACGTTTTGAAATTTACTGATTTTAGCAGTCTGTTGAGTTTAATGTTGTTTTTAATCGGATTTGATTAATGCTATGGCTTGAGTCATTCCTGAATGGTCCTTTGGGAAGTAAGTAAATTCTTTTCTGTGGATAGTGTTTGTTTCTTTTCTACTGGATGATATAGGTGTTTTGTTGTCGTCTAGTGCCCGGATGAGAGGATCGTCCGGCTGACGTCACCGGTAGATGTAGGGTAAAGTCGATCGGATGAGAGAGATCATCCAGCTGATGTCACCGATAGATGAAGGATATATTTTGTCGCTTAGTGACCGGATGAAAATTTTATGTTTTGTCGTTTAGTGACCGGATGACAAATTTTATGTTTTGTCGTTTAGTGACCGGATGACAAATTTTATGTTTTGTCGTTTAGTGACCGGATGACAAATTTTATGTTTTGTCGTTTAGTGACCGGATGACAAATTTTATGTTTTGTCGTTTAGTGACCGGATGACAAATTTTATGTTTTGTCGTTTAGTGACCGGATGACAAATTTTATGTTTTGTCGTTTAGTGACCGGATGACAAATTTTATGTTTTGTCGTTTAGTGACCGGATGACAAATTTTATGTTTTGTCGTTTAGTGACCGGATGACAAATTTTATGTTTTGTCGTTTAGTGACCGGATGACAAATTTTATGTTTTGTCGTTTAGTGACCGGATGACAAATTTTATGTTTTGTCGTTTAGTGACCGGATGACAAATTTTATGTTTTGTCGTTTAGTGACCGGATGACAAATTTTATGTTTTGTCGTTTAGTGACCGGATGACAAATTTTATGATTTTATGTTTTGTCGTTTAGTGACCGGATGACAAATTTTATGTTTTGTCGTTTAGTGACCGGATGACAAATTTTATGTTTTGTCGTTTAGTGACCTGACCGGATGACAAATTTTATGTTTTGTCGTTTAGTGACCGGATGACAAATCTTGTGCTTTGTCGTTTAGTCACCGGTGGATGTCTTCGAGTAGCCTTTCCCTTTTGTTGACTTTGTTCGGAGGTCGATGGAATTGACTTTTGAAATCTTTAAATTATTTTACGAGTTAAACCTTTGCTTCTCAACTGATTGATTCTTAATATTGCCAACGATTATTTTAACATGGCTTTGTTTAATTTTACTTTTGTTTAAACGATTTCCGCTGCAAGTTTTCATGTTTTGTCAAATTTCAAATTCTGAAATTTTCAACGAAGTTTTAAATTTGGCCCAAGTGTTTCTTAGTAATATTCGGGTTTGAGTAACAAACCGGGTTCAGGAAATCGGGGTGCCACAGTGTGGTATCAGAGACATTCAGTTAAACCGTTCAAAAGATTACTCGTCAGTGCCGATCGTTGCATGGGAGTACTCCAACAATTGTAAGTGTTTATGTTAGCCTTAGTAATTAGATGTTTATAAAATAGTTAACCCTGCGCAGGAATATAGCAAAATGTCTCGACGACCAGGAAGGCCAAGAGTGCAGAGAGAGACACCAACTCCGGGAAGCGCAGAGGATTCTAGTGTAATCGGACAGTTGACAGATCTAGTGCGACAGCAGGCAGAATTAATGCGCCAACAATCCGATCAACTAGGAGTACTGCTGAACCGAGAGGTACAAGGAAGTGCCAACTCGGGTTCTAGCAACGAGCATTCCGGGGATAGATTCCGGAGACTAAGACCACCCACGTTTGATGGTCAGTCATCTGATCCTGTTGTGGCTGAAGGGTGGCTTAGGAAGATAGAGAGCATGTTTAGGTGCGCCAGCATTGGAGAAGGAGATAAGGTCACGTTAGCAACATTTCACTTGGCTGGCGAAGCTCAACTCTGGTGGGAAACAGTTGAAACCACCACTGACATTCTGACTATGACTTGGTCACAGTTTAAGGACATCTTCTATGAGAAATATTTTAACAGCACGGTCCAAACCGCAAAGAAGTTGGAATTTCTGAATTTGAAGCAGACAGGGTCGGTGGCTGAGTACAGTAGGCAATTTGAGTCCTTGTCCAGGTTTGCTGGACACTTTGCTCATAAGGACGAGGATAAGGTGTTCAAATTTGTGCATGGACTGAAGCCGGAGATTTATCGGGGAGTCAAATTCTGTGGCATTAAAGGTTTAGCGTTCAGCGAAGTTGTGTCCACTGTTCTGGAAGTGGAAGAGGCTGAAAGGAAGTGTGCTGGACTAAAGGAGACCCCGCAAAGGTTTAACCAGCCACACCAGCAAAGGGGAACAAAGAGGCCAAGTGAGGGCCAAAATAGCCAAGGAGCAGGGGGAAGGGTGCAAAATGTCAGGAAATTTCCCCAGTGTCCAAAGTGCCTGAAGAACCACCCGGGAGAATGTAGACTGGGCTTGGGAAAGTGCTTCAACTGTGAGGAAGTTGGACATACGTTCAAAGAGTGTTCGAAGCCTAGAGTCACCAGATGCTATAATTGTAACAAAGTCGGCCATATTAGCAGAGACTGTCCAGTTCCTAAGAGTGGTCCTGCTATGATTAAACCAAGAATATTCTCCATGACGGAGTCGGGTGAAGAACAGCCTGCCGTAGTGTCAGGTACTATATTGATCAACTCTGTGCCTGCTTTTACTTTGATAGATTCTGGTGCAACGCATTCGTTTATAGCATCTACATTTGCTGCTAAATTAGATGTACCGTTTACCCCTTCCATGCATGTGTTTAATGTTACCTTACCCTCTGGTGAGCGCATGCACTCTAACCGAGTGATGCTTGACAGATATGTGTTAGTAGGAAGTGTGAGTCTACCTGCTGATCTCATCATTATGGATATAACGGGATTTGATGTAATTCTAGGAATGGATTGGCTGTTTAAGCATTATGCCACGATTGATTGTAGGACTGGAATAGTTAGTTTCCAACCCCCTGGTAGTTTGAGGCATACCTTTCAAGCCTCAGAGAAGAGTAAGGAAATGACTGTAATGACTTCTGTCAATTGTAGACCCTCCCAGTGTAGAGAGTATTTGTGCTTCTTAGCTAGTGCTTTAGACATACAACTAGTGGAGAAATCAAGTCCCAAAAATGTCTTAGTTGTCCAAGACTTCCCTGAAGTATTCTTAGATGACCTTCCAGGCTAGCCACCAGATAGAGAAATCGAATTTGTTGTGGATGTTTACCCCGGAGCCGAGCCTGTGTCTAAAAATCCATATAGACTAGCACCAACAGAACTCAAAGAGTTAAAGAAACAATTGGAGGATCTGTTGGAGAAAGGGTTCATACGCCCTAGCTTTTCACCATGGGGTGCACCGGTCCTCTTTGTCAAGAAGAAAGATGGATCTATGCGCATGTGCATTGATTATAGAGAATTGAATAAGTTAACTGTTAAGAATAAATACCCTCTGCCGAGAATTGATGACTTATTTGACCAGCTTAGGGGTGCAAGAGTTTTCTCTAAGATTGACCTTAGATCCGGTTATTATCAGCTGAAGGTTAAATCTGAGGATATCCCAAAGACTGCCTTTCGCACGAGGTATGGACATTATGAGTTTTTGGTTATGTCTTTTGGTCTGACAAATGCACCAGCAGCCTTCATGGATCTCATGAATAGGGTGTTTCACGAGTATTTGGACAAGTTTGTCATTGTATTCATAGATGACATTCTAATCTATTCTAGTACTAAAGATGAGCATGCAAAACATTTGGGTTTAGTGTTAGAAGTACTGAGAAGGCACCAAATTTATGCCAAGTTTTCCAAGTGTGAATTTTGGTTGGACCAAGTTCACTTTTTAGGACATGTCATCTCTGGAGATGGCATATTTGTGGATCCAGCTAAGGTCCAGGTAGTTAAGGAATGGCCCCAACCGAGGAATGCTACGGATGTCAGAAGTTTCCTTGGATTGGCTGGGTATTACAGGAAATTTATCGAAGGATTCTCAAAGATTGCAACATCCCTTACCCGATTAACTAGGAAGAACGTAAAATATGTGTGGACTGAGGATTGCGAGCATAGTTTCCAAACTTTGAAGCAGAAGCTGACCAATGCTCCAATTCTGACCCTCCCTGTCGAGAATGGTAAGTTTAGCATTTATTGTGATGTTTCCAAGATCGGTCTATGTTGTGTGTTAATGCAGGAGGGTAAAGTGATAGCTTATGCCTCTAGACAGTTGAAGGTCCATGAGAAAAATTACCCTACACATGACTTAGAATTAGCTGCAGTGGTATTCGCACTTAAGATTTGGAGGCATTACCTGTATGGACAATCTTGTGAGATATTTTCAGATCATAAGAGCCTGAAATACATTTTCACGCAAAAGGAACTGAATATGAGGCAGCGTAGATGGTTAGAATTTGTCAAAGATTATGATTTCGAGATTAAGTACCACCACGGCAAGGCGAATGTAGTGGCTGATGCTTTGAGTAGAGTGACTCCTTCAGTCTCTGCATTGATTTTAGATATACCAATAGCTTTAGAGACTGAATTCCACAGATTTAACATGGAAGCCGTGTCTAGTGTGTCAGCCATGCTTTCGACCATATCTTTAAGGCCTACCATTTTGGAGAGAATAAAGGAAGTTCAAATGAATGACCCTGAATGCAACGAATATAAGTTGAGCATGGATTCTACTGGCAAGTTGGATTTCAACTGCTCAGCCGATGGAATTCTCAAGTTTCAAAATAGATGGTTTGTTCCGGCTGATACTGAACTTAGAAAGGAAATCTTATCTGAGGCACATTCCTCCAGGATCTCTGTTCATCCTGGAAGTACAAAGATGTACAGAGATCTCAAACAACATTATTGGTGGCCAGGTATGAAGAGAAGTGTGGCGGAGTATGTGGAGACATGTCTGATCTGCCAGCAAGTCAAAGCTGAACATCAGAGGCCTGCTGGAACATTGCAACCCTTACCAGTTCACGAATGGAAATGGGAACAATTAGCTATGGATTTTGTTATGGGATTACCTAGAACAGCAAAGGGACATGATGCAATTTGGGTAATAGTCGATCGTTTAACCAAATCTGCTCACTTTCTGCCAATAAAGGTAACATACTCGATGGATCAACTGGCAGAGTTATATGTGCACGAAGTGGTTAGACTGCATGGAGTTCCAAGCACCATAGTTTCAGACCGAGACTCCAGATTTACATCCAAGTTCTGGAAAAGTTTGCACAAGGCTATGGGAACACAGCTTAGTTTTAGCACAGCCTTTCATCCTCAAACTGATGGACAATCCGAAAGAACTATCCAAACCTTGGAGGATATGCTCCGAGCATGTGTTAGAGATCCTTCACAGATTATGGAATAGCAGAGCATTGAGGCCCTTCCTACTCTTGCATATGTGGAGAAACCAGTAAGGATCTTGGACTATGCAGTGAAGGTATTGCGCAACAAAGAAGTTCCACTAGTGAAAGTCTTATGGCACAATCAGAACATAGAGGAGACAACTTGGGAGCGTCGGCAAGACATGATGGACCAACATCCAGAATTATTCAGGTACTGAATTTTGAGGACAAAATTCTTTTAAGGAGGGTAGATTGTAATACCTGGTCCTGTTAAACCGTTTCTCTATTCTTTTTTAAAACTAATGACAATATTAAATGTAGGGTTAGTGGATGACTAGGCAAGGGTATAAGGGTAATTAGAAATCTAAAGGTGGATAACGTATTTAAGGAAACTATTATTGAAGTAGCTGCCACTGTTTTATTCCATTTCCTCCCCATTCTCAGCTCCTCAGCCTAGCAGAGCACGATAGGAGACCCCCTTCGACCTTCTCCAGCGACTTCTTCCGAACTTGGTGAGTTTTGCCTCTATTTCTAGCTACATTGTATCTATTGTTGGTGGGAGGGGTGATATTGAGGTTTTGGAGAATACAGTAAGTGAGGGTTAGTTCGGTTTAAGTTGAAATCGAGAATGCACAATGACTAGAGTTTCCCTTAGATTTATAGTGGTCTAGAATGAAGATTAGAGGGAATTTAATATATGCTCTGTCTACGGTTTTAGGTTGAGCAATACCCGAAGTGGTTAGCTACTCAGACAATTCTAGGAGATCCAAGTAAGTAATGTTTGCTTGTGCCTTCGGGCCTACATCACAAAACGTTAGGTTTGTATTTACTTGGATATGTTTGTATGCCATGCATCATGTTTTCAAAATGTATACGAAAATGAATTTGAATACACATTGGTATGGAGAGGATTGAATGTGATGAAACAGCAAAGTGAATCAGATTTACTGTTAAGGGAATTAATCCGCCCCTTAATGAGACAGTGGATATATACTTTTGAAGAGCTGATCCAACTTCCAATTTCACAGGGGGATCTGAACATGTGAATCAGATTTACTGTTAAGGGAATTAATCCGCCCCTTAATGAGTCAGTGGATACATACTTTGGGAGAGTTGATCCGACTCCCAATTTCACAGGGGGATCTGAATTAGAAACGATGAATGAGCAACTGAGAGGAGAAAGTAGAAATTGCATGATTAGGAGTTTATGTTTCAGTAATTCATTTCATTTTGTATTACTTACTTAGCATTAGGCTAATAGATGAGTTTTGTGATGTAGGTGAAGAAGTGACAGCAGGTGTGTTTACTGAGTTCACTGAGGACTAGTCGGGTTGGAGGAGTACACTTATTCAATGTTCTGGCAGCTGACGGGGCGGTTTAACTGATGTCTGTCAGTGTGGAGGACTAGTAGTCAAGGATTCAGTCTGAGTATGTTGAGCTCTCATGACAGTAGGAATTTTAGCATTTTGAATACGTTTTGAAATTTACTGATTTTAGCAGTCTGTTGAGTTTTAAATGTTGGTTTTTATCGGATTTGATTAATGCTATGGCTTGAGTCATTCCTGAATGGTCTTTGGGAAGTAAGTAAATTCTTTTCTGTGGATAGTGTTGTGTTTCTTTTCTACTGGATGATATAGGTGTTTTGTTTGTCGTCTAGTGCCCGGATGAGAGGGATCGTCCGGCTGACGTCACCGGTAGATGTAGGGTAAAGTCGATCGGATGAGAGAGATCATCCAGCTGACGTCACCGGTAGATGAAGGATATATTTTGTCGCTTAGTGACCGGATGACAAATTTTATGTTTTGTCGTTTAGTGACCGGATGACAAATTTTATGTTTTGTCGTTTAGTGACCGGATGACAAATTTTATGTTTTGTCGTTTAGTGACCGGATGACAAATCTTGTGCTTTGTCGTTTAGTCACCGGTGGATGTCTTCGAGTAGCCTTTCCCTTTTGTTGACTTTGTTCGGCGGTCGATGGAATTGACTTTTGAAATCTTTAAATTATTTTACGAGTTAAACCTTTGCTTCTCAACTGATTGATTCTTAATATTGCCAACGATTATTTTAACATGGCTTTGTTTAATTTTACTTTTGTTTAAACGATTTCCGCTGCAAGTTTTCATGTTTTGTCAAATTTCAAATTCTGAAATTTTCAACGAAGTTTTAAATTTGGCCCAAGTGTTTCTTAGTAATATTCGGGTTTTGAGTAACAAACCGGGTTCAGGAAATCGGGGTGCCACAGTGTGGTATCAGAGACATTCAGTTAAACCGTTCAAAAGATTACTCGTCAGTGCCGATCGTTGCATGGGAGTACTCCAACAATTGTAAGTGTTTATGTTAGCCTTAGTAATTAGATGTTTATAAAATAGTTAACCCTGCGCAGGAATATAGCAAAATGTCTCGACGACCAGGAAGGCCAAGAGTGCAGAGAGAGACACCAACTCCGGGAAGCGCAGAGGATTCTAGTGTAATCGGACAGTTGACAGATCTAGTGCGACAGCAGGCAGAATTAATGCGCCAACAATCCGATCAACTAGGAGTACTGCTGAACCGAGAGGTACAAGGAAGTGCCAACTCGGGTTCTAGCAACGAGCATTCCGGGGATAGATTCCGGAGACTAAGACCACCCACGTTTGATGGTCAGTCATCTGATCCTGTTGTGGCTGAAGGGTGGCTTAGGAAGATAGAGAGCATGTTTAGGTGCGCCAGCATTGGAGAAGGAGATAAGGTCACGTTAGCAACATTTCACTTGGCTGGCGAAGCTCAACTCTGGTGGGAAACAGTTGAAACCACCACTGACATTCTGACTATGACTTGGTCACAGTTTAAGGACATCTTCTATGAGAAATATTTTAACAGCACGGTCCAAACCGCAAAGAAGTTGGAATTTCTGAATTTGAAGCAGACAGGGTCGGTGGCTGAGTACAGTAGGCAATTTGAGTCCTTGTCCAGGTTTGCTGGACACTTTGCTCATAAGGACGAGGATAAGGTGTTCAAATTTGTGCATGGACTGAAGCCGGAGATTTATCGGGGAGTCAAATTCTGTGGCATTAAAGGTTTAGCGTTCAGCGAAGTTGTGTCCACTGTTCTGGAAGTGGAAGAGGCTGAAAGGAAGTGTGCTGGACTAAAGGAGACCCCGCAAAGGTTTAACCAGCCACACCAGCAAAGGGGAACAAAGAGGCCAAGTGAGGGCCAAAATAGCCAAGGAGCAGGGGGAAGGGTGCAAAATGTCAGGAAATTTCCCCAGTGTCCAAAGTGCCTGAAGAACCACCCGGGAGAATGTAGACTGGGCTTGGGAAAGTGCTTCAACTGTGAGGAAGTTGGACATACGTTCAAAGAGTGTTCGAAGCCTAGAGTCACCAGATGCTATAATTGTAACAAAGTCGGCCATATTAGCAGAGACTGTCCAGTTCCTAAGAGTGGTCCTGCTATGATTAAACCAAGAATATTCTCCATGACGGAGTCGGGTGAAGAACAGCCTGCCGTAGTGTCAGGTACTATATTGATCAACTCTGTGCCTGCTTTTACTTTGATAGATTCTGGTGCAACGCATTCGTTTATAGCATCTACATTTGCTGCTAAATTAGATGTACCGTTTACCCCTTCCATGCATGTGTTTAATGTTACCTTACCCTCTGGTGAGCGCATGCACTCTAACCGAGTGATGCTTGACAGATATGTGTTAGTAGGAAGTGTGAGTCTACCTGCTGATCTCATCATTATGGATATAACGGGATTTGATGTAATTCTAGGAATGGATTGGCTGTTTAAGCATTATGCCACGATTGATTGTAGGACTGGAATAGTTAGTTTCCAACCCCCTGGTAGTTTGAGGCATACCTTTCAAGCCTCAGAGAAGAGTAAGGAAATGACTGTAATGACTTCTGTCAATTGTAGACCCTCCCAGTGTAGAGAGTATTTGTGCTTCTTAGCTAGTGCTTTAGACATACAACTAGTGGAGAAATCAAGTCCCAAAAATGTCTTAGTTGTCCAAGACTTCCCTGAAGTATTCTTAGATGACCTTCCAGGCTAGCCACCAGATAGAGAAATCGAATTTGTTGTGGATGTTTACCCCGGAGCCGAGCCTGTGTCTAAAAATCCATATAGACTAGCACCAACAGAACTCAAAGAGTTAAAGAAACAATTGGAGGATCTGTTGGAGAAAGGGTTCATACGCCCTAGCTTTTCACCATGGGGTGCACCGGTCCTCTTTGTCAAGAAGAAAGATGGATCTATGCGCATGTGCATTGATTATAGAGAATTGAATAAGTTAACTGTTAAGAATAAATACCCTCTGCCGAGAATTGATGACTTATTTGACCAGCTTAGGGGTGCAAGAGTTTTCTCTAAGATTGACCTTAGATCCGGTTATTATCAGCTGAAGGTTAAATCTGAGGATATCCCAAAGACTGCCTTTCGCACGAGGTATGGACATTATGAGTTTTTGGTTATGTCTTTTGGTCTGACAAATGCACCAGCAGCCTTCATGGATCTCATGAATAGGGTGTTTCACGAGTATTTGGACAAGTTTGTCATTGTATTCATAGATGACATTCTAATCTATTCTAGTACTAAAGATGAGCATGCAAAACATTTGGGTTTAGTGTTAGAAGTACTGAGAAGGCACCAAATTTATGCCAAGTTTTCCAAGTGTGAATTTTGGTTGGACCAAGTTCACTTTTTAGGACATGTCATCTCTGGAGATGGCATATTTGTGGATCCAGCTAAGGTCCAGGTAGTTAAGGAATGGCCCCAACCGAGGAATGCTACGGATGTCAGAAGTTTCCTTGGATTGGCTGGGTATTACAGGAAATTTATCGAAGGATTCTCAAAGATTGCAACATCCCTTACCCGATTAACTAGGAAGAACGTAAAATATGTGTGGACTGAGGATTGCGAGCATAGTTTCCAAACTTTGAAGCAGAAGCTGACCAATGCTCCAATTCTGACCCTCCCTGTCGAGAATGGTAAGTTTAGCATTTATTGTGATGTTTCCAAGATCGGTCTATGTTGTGTGTTAATGCAGGAGGGTAAAGTGATAGCTTATGCCTCTAGACAGTTGAAGGTCCATGAGAAAAATTACCCTACACATGACTTAGAATTAGCTGCAGTGGTATTCGCACTTAAGATTTGGAGGCATTACCTGTATGGACAATCTTGTGAGATATTTTCAGATCATAAGAGCCTGAAATACATTTTCACGCAAAAGGAACTGAATATGAGGCAGCGTAGATGGTTAGAATTTGTCAAAGATTATGATTTCGAGATTAAGTACCACCACGGCAAGGCGAATGTAGTGGCTGATGCTTTGAGTAGAGTGACTCCTTCAGTCTCTGCATTGATTTTAGATATACCAATAGCTTTAGAGACTGAATTCCACAGATTTAACATGGAAGCCGTGTCTAGTGTGTCAGCCATGCTTTCGACCATATCTTTAAGGCCTACCATTTTGGAGAGAATAAAGGAAGTTCAAATGAATGACCCTGAATGCAACGAATATAAGTTGAGCATGGATTCTACTGGCAAGTTGGATTTCAACTGCTCAGCCGATGGAATTCTCAAGTTTCAAAATAGATGGTTTGTTCCGGCTGATACTGAACTTAGAAAGGAAATCTTATCTGAGGCACATTCCTCCAGGATCTCTGTTCATCCTGGAAGTACAAAGATGTACAGAGATCTCAAACAACATTATTGGTGGCCAGGTATGAAGAGAAGTGTGGCGGAGTATGTGGAGACATGTCTGATCTGCCAGCAAGTCAAAGCTGAACATCAGAGGCCTGCTGGAACATTGCAACCCTTACCAGTTCACGAATGGAAATGGGAACAATTAGCTATGGATTTTGTTATGGGATTACCTAGAACAGCAAAGGGACATGATGCAATTTGGGTAATAGTCGATCGTTTAACCAAATCTGCTCACTTTCTGCCAATAAAGGTAACATACTCGATGGATCAACTGGCAGAGTTATATGTGCACGAAGTGGTTAGACTGCATGGAGTTCCAAGCACCATAGTTTCAGACCGAGACTCCAGATTTACATCCAAGTTCTGGAAAAGTTTGCACAAGGCTATGGGAACACAGCTTAGTTTTAGCACAGCCTTTCATCCTCAAACTGATGGACAATCCGAAAGAACTATCCAAACCTTGGAGGATATGCTCCGAGCATGTGTTAGAGATCCTTCACAGATTATGGAATAGCAGAGCATTGAGGCCCTTCCTACTCTTGCATATGTGGAGAAACCAGTAAGGATCTTGGACTATGCAGTGAAGGTATTGCGCAACAAAGAAGTTCCACTAGTGAAAGTCTTATGGCACAATCAGAACATAGAGGAGACAACTTGGGAGCGTCGGCAAGACATGATGGACCAACATCCAGAATTATTCAGGTACTGAATTTTGAGGACAAAATTCTTTTAAGGAGGGTAGATTGTAATACCTGGTCCTGTTAAACCGTTTCTCTATTCTTTTTTTAAAACTAATGACAATATTAAATGTAGGGTTAGTGGATGACTAGGCAAGGGTATAAGGGTAATTAGAAATCTAAAGGTGGATAACGTATTTAAGGAAACTATTATTGAAGTAGCTGCCACTGTTTTATTCCATTTCCTCCCCATTCTCAGCTCCTCAGCCTAGCAGAGCACGATAGGAGACCCCCTTCGACCTTCTCCAGCGACTTCTTCCGAACTTGGTGAGTTTTGCCTCTATTTCTAGCTACATTGTATCTATTGTTGGTGGGAGGGGTGATATTGAGGTTTTGGAGAATACAGTAAGTGAGGGTTAGTTCGGTTTAAGTCGAAATCGAGAATGCACAATGACTAGAGTTTCCCTTAGATTTATAGTGGTCTAGAATGAAGATTAGAGGGAATTTAATATATGCTCTGTCTACGGTTTTAGGTTGAGCAATACCCGAAGTGGTTAGCTACTCAGACAATTCTAGGAGATCCAAGTAAGTAATGTTTGCTTGTGCCTTCGGGCCTACATCACAAAACGTTAGGTTTGTATTTACTTGGATATGTTTGTATGCCATGCATCATGTTTTCAAAATGTATACGAAAATGAATTTGAATACACATTGGTATGGAGAGGATTGAATGTGATGAAACAGCAAAGTGAATCAGATTTACTGTTAAGGGAATTAATCCGCCCCTTAATGAGACAGTGGATATATACTTTTGAAGAGCTGATCCAACTTCCAATTTCACAGGGGGATCTGAACATGTGAATCAGATTTACTGTTAAGGGAATTAATCCGCCCCTTAATGAGTCAGTGGATACATACTTTGGGAGAGTTGATCCGACTCCCAATTTCACAGGGGGATCTGAATTAGAAACGATGAATGAGCAACTGAGAGGAGAAAGTAGAAATTGCATGATTAGGAGTTTATGTTTCAGTAATTCATTTCATTTTGTATTACTTACTTAGCATTAGGCTAATAGATGAGTTTTGTGATGTAGGTGAAGAAGTGACAGCAGGTGTGTTTACTGAGTTCACTGAGGACTAGTCGGGTTGGAGGAGTACACTTATTCAATGTTCTGGCAGCTGACGGGGCGGTTTAACTGATGTCTGTCAGTGTGGAGGACTAGTAGTCAAGGATTCAGTCTGAGTATGTTGAGCTCTCATGACAGTAGGAATTTTAGCATTTTGAATACGTTTTGAAATTTACTGATTTTAGCAGTCTGTTGAGTTTTAAATGTTGGTTTTTATCGGATTTGATTAATGCTATGGCTTGAGTCATTCCTGAATGGTCTTTGGGAAGTAAGTAAATTCTTTTCTGTGGATAGTGTTGTGTTTCTTTTCTACTGGATGATATAGGTGTTTTGTTTGTCGTCTAGTGCCCGGATGAGAGGGATCGTCCGGCTGACGTCACCGGTAGATGTAGGGTAAAGTCGATCGGATGAGAGAGATCATCCAGCTGACGTCACCGGTAGATGAAGGATATATTTTGTCGCTTAGTGACCGGATGACAAATTTTATGTTTTGTCGTTTAGTGACCGGATGACAAATTTTATGTTTTGTCGTTTAGTGACCGGATGACAAATTTTATGTTTTGTCGTTTAGTGACCGGATGACAAATCTTGTGCTTTGTCGTTTAGTCACCGGTGGATGTCTTCGAGTAGCCTTTCCCTTTTGTTGACTTTGTTCGGCGGTCGATGGAATTGACTTTTGAAATCTTTAAATTATTTTACGAGTTAAACCTTTGCTTCTCAACTGATTGATTCTTAATATTGCCAACGATTATTTTAACATGGCTTTGTTTAATTTTACTTTTGTTTAAACGATTTCCGCTGCAAGTTTTCATGTTTTGTCAAATTTCAAATTCTGAAATTTTCAACGAAGTTTTAAATTTGGCCCAAGTGTTTCTTAGTAATATTCGGGGTTTTGAGTAACAAACCGGGTTCAGGAAATCGGGGTGCCACAGCCTTCTCCCTCCTGTAAAAACTCTATTGTGCTTGCGCGCTCTCTCTCTTTTAAGTTTCAATTCATTGTTTAATATTAAGTATTTTTATTTTGTTCATCTTCATCTTCATCTTCATCTTCATCTTCATCTTCATCGATCCTCTCCCCCTAATCTATTCTGTTGAATACTTCATGCATGCTATAGTATTTAGGTTTGAGAATAGATTCAGGCTCTTTGGAACTAGATGTAGATGGGTGGAGAATATTAGTAATTAATTTTATCCTTAAATCTGGATCAGGAATTTGATCTATATTTTTGAGAATATCTTCCTATTCTTGGGAAAGAACATTAATAGATAATTTTGAATTTGAGTGCAGCATTTATTGATGCATTGTTCGGATGATGATGATGACATATCATCATAATGAGGATGATGATCTTCAGAACTGGATTCGTTAGAATCGTCAGAAGATTCGAGAAATAATTTGGAAAGTTGACTTCGAGTGTGTTCATCATGTACCAACTCATTTAATCGTTTGGTTTTAAAACACTTATTGGCATAATGTCCTTGTTTTCCACATTTGAAACATTTGATTTTGGACTTAGGAGTTTATTGATATTTTCTCCTGGGATTGGAACGATTTGGACGATTGGGGAATTCATTCCAATGATGGACTTTCATTTTGCTCGTCTTCTTTTGATAAACTTTATAATTGGGAGATTTATGATGTTTTGTCCGATCCTTAGATCGTTTAGGATATGCGATTGGAATGTCATAGGCAAATTGTTGACAGAATTCACCTATTTCTTGTTTGCCAGTAAGATTTTATTTTTTCAATTGGTATTGTAATTTCATATCGTTACATAACGATATTCCTTCTTGGAGACATATGCTGACAAGATGACCATAAGTACAATTATCCCAAGGAATGTTTTGGCCATAATTCAGATTGCATAATTTTTGTTTGACTCGATTGGCAAATTGAGGTGGTAAACCCTCAATAAATTTGGATTTCCAATAAGGAGCATTTGCATCAGTGTGCTGAAGAACTTTGGTAATAAAAGCATCTTTATACCATCGAAAATTGGTTAAAGATCCACATTTGAGATTTTGTAATAATTCTGTGCCTCTTTCATGATGTTGTTCAACAGAACCAACGAAATGAAGAATGATGGTTTGGATAAGTGTATAAACACTATCTTGTTGTTGGGAAGTAGTTTGTTGAGTATGACTCCTTCCAGTGGAGTCTACTGATTCAGCAGTTTGACTGGTTAATTTGACAGCATTAATGATTTCATTTCTTTGGTGTTGAGTGAGAATATTGTCCCACCGACCTTTAAGTCCACCGGTGAAACCACTAATAATAAAGATAGCAATATCTTTATCAGAATTATAAGATTCCCTACAAACACTGGCATACATCATCATTTTGTGAAGAACTTCGTAAATTTGATATTCAGATAAACTATCTATGTTCCATTCATAAATAGTTTTAGCCGAATAGGCTGTCTGACCTTTGAAAAAGTTTTCTTCTCAAAGAAGATCAGGAGGTGTAGGTCTAGGATAATAAGTTCTCCGAAAGAAATCACCACCTATATTATCTTTGTATTTGATTCTGTAGCACCCGGCTCTATTAAACCAAATTTAATTGCCAATTATAATGTGTTAATTTTATGGAAGAATTGAGAGAGAAAGTGATTAGGTTAGTTAATAACTATGTAAGGACAAAAGGGTAATTAGCAATTTTATAAATGGATAACGTATTTAATGGAGGGTTTAATGAGGTTTAGCCGCCACTGTTTCCCTCATTTTCCTTCTCGGTATTCAGCTCAAGCACATCAGAGCTCCAGGCGAATTCCCTCTCCGATCCTCATTCCTCAAACTAGGTGAGTTTTCCATTTTATTTCTCGAGATTTTAGTGGCTAGATAGCAGAGATAGTGTAATGCGCGTATTTTGATAATACTGCGAGTGAGTTGAGTTCGGTTTTGGTATTGAGCCGAGAGTGTATGATGATTAGAGATTTCAAACGAGCCCTTTAGGTTTCAGAACGATTTAGGATAAGGTTAGTGGTGATCTAATCGGTATTTTTGCTTATGACGCTAGGTGAGCAAGGTTTCCAGAGTAGTTGAAACCGAACGATTTCCAGGAGACCAGGTAAGTAAAGTATGCATGTGCCTTCGGGCCTACATCACAAAACAGTAGGGTTATGCATATTGAGAATGATTTTGTATGTCACACATCATGTTTTTGAAAGATTACGAAAATGAATTTCCATGTAAGAATAGTGAAGTATGAACTGTATGTGACAGACAAACTATTAAGGGAACTAATCCGCCCCTTAATCGAGTAGAGGATGTATGACATTGGGAGAATTGATCCCACTCCCAAGGGAACAGAGGGATCAGTTCAGCTATTAAGGGAACTAATCCGCCCCTTAATCGAGTAGATGATGTATGACCTTGGGAAAATTGATCCACTTCCAAAGGGAACCGAGGGATCAGATCAGCTTATGAACGTATGTGAATGCAACTGAGATGAGAAAGTAGAAATTGGATGTTTAGGAATTTATGTTTCAGCATTTCATCCCATTACTGCTTTACTTACTTAGCATTAGGCTAATAGATGAGTTTTGTGATGTAGGTGGAGAAGTTACAGCAGGTGAGCCTTCTGAGTTCATTGAAGGATAGGCTGGTTGGGGGAGCACACTCATGCCACAGACCTGGTATTTGATGAGGCAGTTTAACTGATGTCTGTTGGAGTAAAGGTGAAGTTGACAACGTTTTGATTTGAATAGGTTGAGTCCTCATGACAGTAGTTGTTTCAATGTTTTGAAAATGTTTTAAATTTTTCTGATAATGGTATTCTGCTGAGATTTGACGATGGCACTTGTTGGATTGTTTTAAGTAATGCATTTGTTAGAATGGTATTTGAATGATTTCAGTAATGTGAGTAATTTCATTTCTGTAATTAGAGTTGTGTTTGCGTAGCATGGAGTAGTTGAGTTCTTGTTCTGTCGCCTATCGGAAGATATAAGTAGGACTTTTGTCATTTTGCGGCCGGTGGTTATAGAGTAAAGTCGATCGGATGAGGAAATTATCCGGCTGACGTCACCGGTGGATATAGAGTAAAGTCGATCGGATGAGGAAATTATCCGGCTGACGTCACCGGTGGATATAGAGTAAAGTCGATCGGATGAGGAAATCATCCGGTTGACGTCACCGGTGGATATAGAGTAAAGTCGATCGGATGAGGAAATCATCCGGCCGACGTCACCGGTAGATGTAGGATGTATCTTGTCGTTTTGTGACCGGATGATGTAGCCGAAATTTTGTCGTTTTGTGACCGGATGATGTAGTCGAAACTTTGTCGTTTTGTTATCAGGGAAAAGCCTTCTGTTTTCTACGTCAGTTCCTTCCGGTTGACTTCGTTCTTCGGATGATGTGTTTGACTTTCATAAATTTCAAGTATTTCACGCCTAAACTTTCATCCCTTCCGATTGAATGATTTTCTTAATATTTTATGTAATCATTCAAACACTGTTACATAGTTTTGCTCAACTCTATTTTGCTCAAAGATTTCCGTTGCAAGTTTTCATGTTTTATCAAACGTTAAAATTTGAATTTCGAAGGAAGTTTAAATTTCGGTCCAAGTTTATTTTTTAGTAATATCCGAGTTTACGAGTAACAAACTGGGTTCAGAAAACTCGGGGCGTTACAGATTCGATTTAGAGATAGATTTTGGACATCGATGGAATGATCTTCATACTTTGGAAATGCAATTGCATATCATGAATTTTTTCGAGAACAGAATCAACATCTGATGTGCTGGAGGATTCATTAGAATGGTCACGATGGATAGTTGTAAGATTAATATTTTTTAATCGTTAAACTAATTCGTCCATGAATTCATTATCTTTATTGGGATTTTTGAAATTAAAATTGGATAGGAATATGGGAGGCTTTAAGTGAGGTTGACTGATGATTAAATCTTTGAAACCTGAAGAAGATGCAACAGCTTCAATAGGTTGAGCAGGTTGTTTTGCCTCAATTAATTTGTCAATTTGCTTTTCAAGCCTTTGAAGTTGATTACCAACAGTTCTCATATGAATATTGGTATAATTAATTTGTTTACTGATGATAGATTCAATAATCACATCCTTGTCTTTGGAAGAGGTATCCACAAGAGGAATTGCTTCAATTATGGATGTTTGTTCTTGAAAAATTAATTTTATTGGCTCTAAAGGCGGATGAATAGATTTAACTGATCCGGATTTTGTGTGCCTAGTGATTTGAAATTTATCATATTCTTCTAATATGGAAATAGAAGAATGTTGGACTGGAATATATTCATTCCAAAACCAGTGTTTGAAAAGTTTAACTGTTTGTTCTTTTTGAAGATTGGAATAGTATTTTTCTTTAATAAGATAAAATTGGTAAGGATGATATTTGGAAGCCAACCATTTACGAAACAACAAATTGGAAGGATTTTGGTATTCTGCACTTAGAACTTCTCGATTAAAAGATCCTAGAGAAAAATCCATTAGATATTAAAATGCATTTCAGATGCTGTTGGAGAATCATCTTTTTGTAATTTGTCATCATTTTGACCAAATTTGGGATGTTTGTAGACTCCATGTGGAATTTGTTCTTTGACAATATGGAGTTCCTCAATATTTGGAAAGGGAGTATCCATTTTGATTTGACTAGAAACAGAATGTCGAGAACTAGAAGGATCTAGTGTTCTGCAAGGAGTAAAACTAGATCTAGAGGATAAACTTCTAGCTAATGAAATCTTTTTAGTCAATTCTGGAGTAAATTTGATTTCAATATCTCCATCATCTGTTTGAATGATTTGATCAATTTGGGCATTTATATTGGGTTTAGACAGTATTGCATGTGGAAGAATCCAGGTGGAAGGAAAAGTAACTTCTTCCCAATCGATAAGACGGGGAATAGCCACATTTGCCGATAACAGATTACTTTCTATTACCATTGTTTTACCAGGAATTTCTCTTAAAATTGCATTTGGACACAAAGTATTCATGACTTTGTAATTGATTCGATAAATTACTGCTATGGTTTCGGATCCAGGAAGGAAATCATAATCATGAGTTTGAATGTTTAAGGTGATAGCCTCAAACAGATTGGGATCTGTCAAAGACAGATTGAGATTTGGAAAGACATTGAAATATATGGGTCTATGACAAAGACTTGTTTGAATAATTCCCATAAGAGAATTTTTCCAATTTTGATTTCGAGCATCTCGAAGATTCGCAAGAATACTAGCATTTAAACCTGGTAAAGTTAAAGGTTTAAAAGCAATTTGAATTAATCCAATATGGATATATTTATATTTTTGAAAATATTTTTGAATGTCTTTTGAACTAAGAAGTTTAATTATTTTATCATTCGAATCTAAACAAAGTGTTTGTTCAGATGTTTTAATTGCATTTTTGAAAAGGAAGTCAAAGGTTCCTAATTTGTAGATTTTCTTAGTTTCGATTTCAGGAATAGTCCATCTATTTAGTTGAGACTTTTGAGAAACTTCAATAATTTATTCATTTTTGGTAGAATCATTTGATAATTTGGCAAAATCCAGAACATTCATTTTGAAGAAAGTTAATTCATGCAGAAAAAGCTAACCTTTTCTAAGATAAATCTTCGAAATTTAATTTGAAATATAATAGTCCTTATTGATAACCGATTCTCCTCTTATTGATTTCATTGATAGTACCTTATTGATTTATTGATAACACCTTATTGTTATGTTAACTTAGTCTGTGCAGATCTACGATTTACCCATATTAACACAACCCATCTCATAGAGAAAAATTTCATAATACTGTAGAACCTTATTCTCCTTCAATCACGTAAATTGGGCATAAAAGCCTAACAGCCTATCCACGGCAAAACGGCAAAACCCCCGACGTGATCAATGAAGACCAAGTTCTAAAGTATTATCAAACCTTAGTGTTAATATTGTACGCATACTTACACATCCATCATTAGCAAAACTTATTGATGAAATCAACTCATCTTATTGGTAAAATCAAATCATCGTATTGAGAAAAAGAAATTATCGTATTGGATATTATCTTTCAAATTAAATTAACAAGATTCTCCTTAGAATAGGTCAAGCATTTTTCACTCCATGAATTAACAATTTTCTAGCCTGCCATCCAGGCTCTGATACCAAATAGGGGGAGAGGATCGATGAAGATGAAGATGAAGATGAAGATGAACAAAATAAAAATACTTAATATTAAACAAGGAATTGAAACTTAAAAGAGAGAGAGCGCGCAAGCACAATAGAGTTTTTACAGGAGGGAGAAGGCAAACTCTAAAAAACTTGAGAAATCAAAGAAACTAAGGCTCCTTTATATAGAGGAGGAGCTTACAAACAAACAAACTAATATCATCATGGCTGACGTAGAAGAGCACTAGCTAATGGAGCTAGTGGAAGCATTATTGGTACTAGTGGATGTACTGTTTGGGTCCACTATGTTTGGAGATGTCGTTGGATTGGACATTTTTGGATATTTAGGATATTGGACTTTGGGATTCCATTGCTTCCATTTGATAGCTTCTGTTTTGAAATAGGATTCTTCGGGAAATGAATCCATCTTTCGCAATTGATATTGGGATGGTGGTGTTGGAATAGGAGGTTGAACTCTTTCTCGCCAGGCCCACTGTCCGGTCATTGGCGATTATGTAATTGAACCCAATTAGCATAGTCTTCAGGGGTCCACATTCGGCATCGATCTAGATCAACTTTGTATTCGGCATATTCTGCTGGGCTTTTATTATTTTTCTTAGCCCATTTGTTTCTCTTTTTGCACCATTTTTCGTATTTTCTAATTCCTGTATCAACATTTGTTTTGATTTGATCCAGCGCAACCTGATAAGCTGGATGTCTTCGAAAGGGTCTAAGCTGTAGAGGCCAAGGTCTCCACAACAGAATGCGTTCCAAAGGTCCCCATGGAACATTATGTCTTTGATGATATTTAGAAATGGGAAAAGGTCTTCTCCAAGGGATTCGATTAGCTAAAGCATCTTCTCTTGCTTGTTGGAGAACGGCAGCGTCCCATGGATTAAGAGGGTTATGCTGCTTCTGATGTAGCTCTGCTTCAATTTGCATATTTTCAATAATGGCGTTTTCTGCATCCCAATGTGCCATTAAAGAATTTTCTTCTTGCCTTTTCTTAGAGAATAATTGTATTGGGAACAATCAATAAGAGAATTGAAAATATCCTCTTCGGTTGGAATAATATCTTCGGGGTTTTGAGATTCGCTAGGTAACACCTGAAAGCGGTTTGATCCTGAAAACATAGAAATGTCAGAATCTGAACTGGAAAAATCTTCATCGTCAGAGTCATGAGGATTAAACATCTGTCCTTTTATAGTCTCTAGAAGTTTAATATGACGCTCCTGAGCAGATAAACTAGGTAATTGGAATTTAATATCTTTTCGCATTTTTTGAACCATATTCAAATATTCCTTCTTTGAATTATTAGAAATGTCTGTAACTGCTTTTGCTTTGTTTGTTTTTATAGCAGCAATAATTTTGGAAAAACAAAGTTCCGTGTCATAACGGGACCACCATTTGACATAAAAGCTTCTTTGTAATTCGGGAATACCCAAATGATCTGTATCCAGCTCAAGATTCCACTGCCAAATCCAATTAATCTAGAATTCGGTAAAGAACCAGAGAAGAGCTTTTCCTTTGAACATAAATCTGTCATCACGGAAATCAGGATGACAATCAAACCATGCTTGGTACTGATCTTGGATCTTTTTTGGAAGAATATCAAATTCGGGAGAGTGGCTTTGCCACCAATGTAGAAACCAGTTTGGAAATTGATCTTCGGATTTGAGAATCTCTGGATTCATAGTAAAAAACCATGAATGATTCCTTTTTGGATTTTGATAAAGAAATACATGAGACCATGCCAGAATATAGTCCCAATAGTTGTAAGGTTGCTCATTGTTCTTGGTAGTTGTTACTCTGGAGTTGAAAACATTCAAACCCCATTCTTGTGGATGGATGACTCGGATAATGTAACATTTGTAATGAGTCATTGTACTTTTGATATTGGCTTAAGTGCATAAAAAAGCTCCAACTATGGGAAAAGGGCAAAAAAAAGGTCGAAGTATTGAAAAGGCAAAATAAAGCTCTGCGGGGGACCGATCACCCCCCGCAGAGGGTGGGGCGGGTACCCGCCCCCTAACGCGGGTACCCGCCTCACGCGGGGGGTCACGCGGGTACCCGCCGACCCCCCGCGTGAGGCGGGTACTCGCGTAAGGAGGCGGGTACACGCCCCAGCAACAGTGCACCTCCTTCGCGAGTCAAACTGTTTTTTCCATTCAGAGTCTCTGTTCCCTCCATCTTCACCATTTCTTGAGCCCGAGGATGGCTGGGAGGCGAGTGAGTACAGATCTTCCAAAACTGGAGCGGAGTCCCGAGAGGAACAACATGAGAGAACAGAAAGGGAAGTGGGCGAGCATTGCAGAGAAATGGAGAGTTTGAATGTGAACTTGGAGAGACAGTTCGGATTCTGATTTGGAGAGAAGATCGCTCATTGGTGTTGCAGGGGCGGGTAATCGCCCTCTGCCGACGAGCTTTTCTCCGATGGGAAAATTCTCCCAATTGAAATGAAAAAGAAAACGACCGAATCAGATCTTCCTCAACAGACCGATCACTCTTTCGCCGATCCTGCATTATTACAACCTCAATCTCTAGAGATCGCCAAGTGTTCGAAAAAAGCCCAGACCGGAAAAGCGTCCAAATCTGAGTCGGAAGAGAAGCCGAATACGAAATCCTTCTGGAGCTTCAAGAGAAGCAGCAGCTGCGGAAGTGGCTATGGCCGTAGTTTCTGTCCTCTGCCTCTTCTATCTCAAAGCTACTCCACTGGATCAACGCCTAATGCTAACAAACGATCGCCATTGTCGAAGGAGGGTCATAATCTCAAGTACAACGTTTTCAGAAATTCATCCACAAAGTCTTCCCATTGTTCTTCTTATTCCTCTGCAACACCAATGAGTTATCAAAAACCTCCATTTCTCTGCAATGCTCGCCCACTTCCCTTTCTGTTCTCTCATGTTGTTCCTCTCGGGACTCCGCTCTAGTTTTGGAAGATCTGTACTCACTCGCCTCCCAGCCATCCTCGGGCTCGGGAAATGGTGAAGATGGAGGGAACAGAGACTCTGAATGGAAAAAACAGTTTGACTGGCGAAGGAGGTGCACTGTTGCTGGGGCGGGTACCCGCCTCCTTACGCGGGTACCCGCCTCACGCGGGTCGTCGGCGGGTACCCGCGTGACCCCCGCGTGAGGGGGCGGGTACCCGCCCCACCCTCTGTGGGGGGTGATCGGTCCCCTGCAGAGCTTTATTTTGCCTTTTCAATACTTCGACCTTTTTTTTTCCCTTTTCCCATAGTTGGAGCTTTTTTATGCACTTAAGCCTTTGATATTTCCTTCTTCAACATAATTATGCTGAATTTGGAAAGAATTGGTATCATTTAGAATAGCTTCATAATAAAATCGAAGCTTTCCTTCGGTAATTGGATAATGCATATCTTTCTTTGAAAAACCAGGCATCTTTTTGTTTGAGAATAATATCTCGATTTGAAAGTGTGAGTATAGACTCAGCCACTGATTTTTTGATAAATTGGGGTCCACTCTCAAGTATGACTTCTTTTTCAGTTTTCTTTTGATCTGTTTTTATTTGAAAATCATCCTTAGATGATGTTTCCCCTAAAGTGGGAAACTCTTTTTGAAATGTATTTTTGGAAATACGACCTCGGCCACGGCCTCGAGGTCTACCCCTAACCGGGGTGAACATCCTGCAAAAATTCACGAGTTAGAAAATCTGGTAAAGAATTGTCAATACCTTTGATATGATCGATAGTAAAATCGAAAACAGAAAGCTCGGCTTGCCATCTGGCAAAAATTTGTTTGGAAACTAAATGTTTAACGTCTTTGGTCAAAATCTGTTTAGCAGAAAAACAATCTACTCGTAAAACAAAATGTTTGTTAAGTAAATCATCTTGAAATTTGATAATACATTTGACAATAGATAACACTTCTTTTTTTACAGTAGAATAATTTTGTTGAACTGGTTTCCATATTCCAGAAGTAAAGCGTACTAATTCTTCGTTGGAAGTAGTGGGATTTACTTGTTTGAGAATGCCACCATAACCTTTTTCAAAGGCATCAGTTTCGACAACCTTGGTCCAATCAAGATTGGAAAGCGATAAACAAGGTAAAGTTAAAGCTTTTACCTTAATGTGTTGAACAACACGAGTATGAGAAGGTGTCCATGCAGGAGGATTTTTTCGCAACCGTTCATATAGAATAGCGGTATCCTGGGCTAAATTTGGATAAAAATCACCCAGATAATTTAGACTTCCTAAAAATCTTTGCAATTGTTTTTTGTCAGTTATTTCATCAGGAAATTTAGAAGTAAATTCAATACTTCTATTGATTGGAATTATTGTGCCTTGGTGAACATTATGACCAAGGAATCGAATCTGAGTTTGAAAAAGTTGTAATTTGGAAGCAGATATCACTAAACCATTTGTTTTGATCGCATCTTTAATGATACGCAGATGACGAAAATGTTGATCGATAGAATTGGAAAAGACAAGCATATCATCAATATAAACGATACAGAATTTGGCATATTTGGAAAAAATATCATTCATGATATGTTGGAATTCAGAAGAAGCATTTTTAAGTCCAAAGGGAATTACATTCCATTCGTAATGACCAAAAGGGACTACAAAGACAGTTTTGTATCTGTCTTCTGGAGAAATTTGAATTTGCCAATATCCTGACTTTAAGTCAAGTTTTGAAAAGATTAAAGCAGATTGTAATCTATCTAGCAAATCTTTTTTATTTGGAATGAGATATTTGATCCATTTGAGAATATTATTTAAAGGTTTGTAATTTATAACAAGATGAGGAACGCCTCGTTCTTTTTCAACATTTTTGTTGACATAAAAAGCAGTACAACTCCAAGGAGATTGACTGGGTTGAATCAGCTTTTTATCTAGTAAACTTTGAATTTCATCTTGGCATAATTTTAGATAATCCTGTTTCATCTGACTAGGTCTGGCCTTAGTGGGGATTGATCTTTCATCAAAATTTTCAATGTAGGGTAAAGAAAAAATATGTCTTTTTCTTTCCCAAAAGGCATTTGGAATAGTGTGACAAACTTCATTTTGAAATTGGGATTCTAAGATTTTGATTTTCTTGATCAATTGGAAATCCTTGAGTTGATCTTCAATTTTGATAAAGTTAATTTCAGATTGAAGGAAACTCAGTTGTTGGAGTTTAATGAGTTTATTGAGAATTAAATCTCTATTGATTGCTTTTATTTGTGATAGTGAATTTTTTTTTTAATAATTTACAAGTTACGAAATATTTTAGAAATTACATAAATTTTGTTAATGTTACGTTGGGAACTTATTTTTGTTATGCATCACTCGAGGACGAGTAATGGTTTAAGTTTGAGGGTATTTGATAACTCTTAAATTAGAGTTATTTTATACCACTTTTAATCGATATAACTTGTATGATTTGAGTGCATGTTAGGAGAAAATTATGGAATTTACAATAATTGCCGCAGGATGCCGCAACATCAGAACATTGACTGAATTTAATATAATTAACATAGATTATCGAAAAAACAAACAGATTTTTATCATTGATTTGAATTTTATATTTGCAGAGTTATTAGCGGGAATATCGAATTAAAATGATGAAGATTAAGGAGAGAGAGAGAAAATACTTGAAGGAGATGATAGTTTCCAAAAATAAAGGAATCTAATCAAGGAATCGTGGCTGGAATATTTTGAGAAGATAATAGAGAGAAAGGAGGCCAATCGGATGACATAAATGGTAGATAAAATCGGATGACAAATGACAATTTGATGGCAGTCGACAAATATAATAAGAGATGACAGAAAATAGATGACGAATGACAATCGTATGACAGAGCAGCATAAAATACAATCGGATGACAGAGCAATATAGACAAAACAACAGACAACTTAGAAGAGTGGACGACAAAATAGAGCAAAATTTTGAAGATGTTATCATAATTATAAGCCGTTGATCAAGAGAATCAGCAGATTAGAAGGAGAAAAGAAACGAACAGACTGGAGAGAAAAAAAAAAGATGACACGCAGAATGAGGAGAAGAAGCAATTATAAAAGGAAGGATTTTTATTATTTTGGTGACAAGGGGGGTCTGCGGCTGGAGACAGAGACTTCAATTCTTCTTCTTCTTCTCTTCTACTGTTTATGTTTTCATGAATACTATTGCTTTAGTTTTATTATTATGATTCTAGGGTAAATTTTTTTTTTTTTTTATCTTGGTTATGCAAGAGAGTACTCTTTATATGTTTTCATTTTGATTTATGAATGTTATGCATTTTCATTGCACGATTAGTCATGATTTTTATTGCATAATATGAATTGTGTCGACAGAAAAATTTGTTTTCACATATTTCTATTGTATCGATAGGTAAATAGGAATTGAAGATGCATGAGTAATTGAATAAATTAAAATTGTTGCAAAGTAGCTAACATTAATTTATTTGGTGTTAAGAAAAGGTTTACACGAAAATTCAGATTAAGTTTTTATCTTTTCAGAGTCGAAAAAAAAATTCTGAAATAAATTTACCAAGGCAATTCGACGGAACCTTAGAAATATTATGAATTCTTGATGTGTTGTGATTAATGTTGTAGCATTGCTGTAGCATCAGTAATAATTGCATGTAAAGAGAAAATCAACCATAACCAAGACTTTTCCCATAATTATCTTTTTAAATTATTTTCATTTTTAGTCTTATTTAATTTTGAGTAATTTTAGCTCATCATTCTTTATTATTCATTTAATTTCAATATTTTTATCTTTATTTTATAGAAATTTATAGCAAGATTAATTTGATTAAAAATATCCTCGTGGGATCAATTTTTACTTACTTTATTACTTCATTAGCGACACGTGCACTTGCGTTTGGGTGTAGAAAATCACTAACAAGTTTTTGGCACCGTTTCTGAGGATATTTCTTAATTATTTTATTTTGCTGTAAATTTTTTTTGTTTTGTTCATTTCTTTTTAAGGTTTACTTGCTTAATGCCTGACGAAGAAAACGAACAGGATCTTGTGCCAATAGATCCAGAAATAGAAAGAACATTCCGAGCAAGAAAAAGACAGCAACAACAACCTTTTCTTGGAGGATAAAACATAGCTAACTTCGATGGTGAAAGACACAATGCTGAACACATTATCGATGACAGAGACAGACCTATTCAAGACTTTGCCATCCCGACACTTGATGATTTAAATCCTGGCATCGTGAGACCAGATCTTTGTGCAATTAGATTCGAGCTTAAGCCGGTGATGTTCCAGATGCTTCAAACAGTCGGGCAGTTCAGTGGAACGGTTACCAACAACCCGCACCGTCATCTTAAAATTTTTGGAGAAGTTAGTGACTCATTCAACTTCCCTGGAGTATCTGCAGAAGCATTGAGACTAAAACTCTTCCCATATTCTTTGAGAGATCGAGCCAGAGATTGGTTGAACAACATTCCTTCAGACACCATTACTACTTGGGGGGATCTTGCTAAGAAATTCATTATGAAGTACAACCCACCAGTGAGAAACGCAATGATGAGAAATGAAATCACCAGCTTCCACCAGAAAGATGGTGAATCACTTTACAAAGCTTGAGATAGATTTAAAGAATTATTGAGACAGTGCCCCAATCACGAAGTACCCCACTGGATTCAGCTGGAGACGTTTTATAATGGACTCAATGGGCAGACAAGGTCAATTATTGATGCTGCAGCAAATGGAACACTTCTTTCTAAATCCTTCAATGAAACCTATGACTTGTTGGAGAGAATGATAGTAAACAGCTACCAGTGGCCTTTAGACAGAACTCAATCTACAAGGCGTGCAGCTAGGGTTTATGATCTAGATGAAGTTGTTGCATTAAATGCAAAAATTTCTATGCTGGAGAATGCGATCAAGACAATGAACAAACCACCGGAACCAATAACCAGAGAAGTTTCCTGCATTTTTTGTGGAGAGAATCACAATGACAATTCATGCCCCACTAACCCAGAGTCTGCCAATTATGTGGGACATAATAGAAACAACAACCCATACTCATAGACTTACAACTCTGGATGGAAACAACATCCAAATTTTCAATGGAATTCACATCAGCAGCAGGATGCTATAGCACCAACCAGAGTAACAGAAAATTATACTCAAGGTTTCTCACAGCCAAGTCAAGAACCAACAGCTCAAGAAAAATCAAAAAGTTTTGCAAGGGAATATGCTGCTAAGATAGACGTGATCTTGCAGAACTTGGCTGCATCAATGAAGAATATGGAGACACAAATGGGGCAATTGGCTCAATCTTTAAGCATGAGGAATGTGGAGCGATTACCGAGCGATACAGAAGTGCCACAAAAACCTGGACTGGAGCATTGTAAGGCCATTGTATTGAAGAATGGAAGGGAACCTGAGATTCCAGAAAATAACATAGAAAATAAAATTTAAAGAAACAGATGAGGTGGTTGAACAAAGGATTTAGATGAAACGGAAAAATGTAACCCAGTGACTAATGTTGTAGTTACACCGCAGTAACAACCCAACTATAAGTGGAATTCTCAGTCCAGAAGCTCTAGCTCTGAATCTTCGCAGCAACCATAAGAATATTTGCAAGATAGTATTCCTCAGCAAAATAAGCAGTTACATTCTGAACAGTCAACCTTGTTAGAGCAAATGATGAAAGATTACATGACAAGAAATGACATGGTTATGCGTAACTTGACAACTCTGATTCAGAATCGAGCAATATCTCGCAGAAATCTTGAAACTCAAGTGGGTCAACTTTTCAAGCCATGAATAACAGATCACAAGGCATGCTGCCAAGTGATACAGAAATACCCAAGAGAGAAGAAAAGAATACTGCAAATCAATTCTGTTACGAAATAAGAGAAAAGTTGAAACAGTGTTAGAATCAAAAAAAGAAACAGAGATGGTTGAAATAGAGATAGAACAAGAAAAAAAGGTGGAAGAAAGCTCTAGAAAAAGAAAAAATGATGAATCTGGCGCTGATGCTGCAACAAAGCCACAGCATCAAGTACCAGTAACCAAAATGAACGACCTCCACCTCCATTTCCACAAAGACTTCAAAAACAACACCAGGACAAGAAGTTCAGAAAATTTTTGGATGTTTTAAAACAGTTACATATCAACACCCATTGGTGGAAGCTCTCGAACAGATGCCAAATTATACGAAATTTATCAAAGATATTTAATTAAAAAAAAAGGTTGGGAGAATATGAGATGGTGGCCATGACTGAAGAGATAAGCTACATCCTGCAGAATAAGATTCCGATGAAACTGAAGGACCTAGGTAGTTTTACCATTCCATGCACGATTGGTAATAATTATTTTGGGAAGGCTTTGTGCGATCTAGGGGCAAGCATTAACCTAATGCCCATGTCAATTTTCAAGCAATGGTAATAGGAGAAGCTCGGCTACTATAGTCACCTTGCAATTAGCCGATCGTTCTCTAACTCATCCTCAAGGAAGATAGAAGATGTGCTCGTTTAAGGTGGATAAGTTTATCTTCCCAACAGACTTCCTTATTCTTGATTATGAAGCAGACCATGACGTTTCCATAATTTTGGGTAGACCTTTCTTAGGTACTGGGAGGACACTTATCGATGTGCAAAAAAGAGAGCTCACCATGAGAGTGAATGACCAACATATTACTTTTAATGTATTGAAAGCTATGAAGTGCCCGTACGAAGAAGAAGATTGCTTCAACATATCTGAAAAGATGAAAATGGAAGACACAAAGCAATTTTTTAGGAGCTACAAGAAACAGTTTGAAGCATTAGTTCGAACGAAGGATAACCTAGAAGTTTTCAAGCTATCTGTTGAAGACACACCAACACTGGAGCTTAGATAGCTGCCATCTCACCTCAAACATGTGAACATAGCATATCATCCACAACACAATGGTCAAGCGGAGGTTTCCAACCGAGAACAGAACAGAAAGAAACGTGAAACATGGGGAAGTCAGGCTGAGGACTTAAAACATCAAACGCTTATTGGGAGGCAACCCAATTTTTGATATCCTTTGTGTTAATTTTATTTATTTATTTACTTTTTAGTTTTTGCTAAAATAATGTTGATGTTTGCAATGTTGTTGTAGCAATTGAAAAAAAAAAAAAAAAAAACTCAGTTCTGGACAATCAGGGGAAGGAGAAGTTGATGAAGAGGAAGCACCGAGAAGAAAGCCATCACACAATCCAAATGCTGCAAGTGAAGCTGAAGCATCAGCTTTCAATTCATGGAAGGTTAGCTGTTTCTGCCAAAATAAAATGGCACAGCAACACAAAACCCTGCATCTAATGGAACGACGAATGAGACTCCAGGGAAGTACTTACCCCTAGTTTTGCTTTATTTTGTTTAAATTTGAATTCAATTTTGTTCGACTGTGGGGACACTGTCAAGTTTGAGTTTGGGGGTGAGGAAATAGGTAGAAAAATTGGCTGAAAATTGGTTGTTGGCTGTGACAAATATCAAATGAATAATAATGAATTTTCAAGTGTTTCCTAATTTAGTAAGTTATTGAATAATGTCATTATCACATATCATTATAAATTAATTAAGATTTATTCTCATAAGTTTAGTTGTTCCTAACACACAAACTCCTTTTTGTTGCTTGGAATATCATCCTTACTAGACATTACAATTCTATATACGTGTCAATAATTTAGTGTTTGATTAAAAGAAATTAGCAATGAAAGACTTCCTCTTAAAAAATAAAATAAAAACATATATTAAATAATAAGTTTGGGGGTTATATATATATATATATATATATATATCTATATATATATATATATATATATATATATATAATATATATATATATATATATATATATACGTATATATATATCTTTTACAAAGAGAAAGAGCTGATGCAGCAGCCTATCGAATTTATGAGGTCCTTCACCAAAATGATGATGTACGCCAGTATCTGTCGAGCTTCTCAAAACTCTGATAAAGATATTGCTATCTTTATTATTAGTGGCTTTACTGGTGGTCTCAAAGGTTGGTGGGATAATATTCTCACTCCATTTCAAAGAAATGAAATTATTAATGCTGTCAAAATCACAAGTCAAACTACTGACTCTGTTCAAACCACTACTGCTCAACAAGATAGTGTTTATACACTAATTCAAACAATCATTCTTCATTTCGTTGGTTCTATTGAACAACGTCATGAAAGAGGAACTGAGTTACTTCAAAATCTCAAATGTGGATCTTTAACCAATTTCAGATGGTATAAAGATGTTTTTATTGCCAAAGTTCTTCAAAGAACCGATGCTTAATGCTCCTTATGGAAATCCAAATTTATTGAGGGATTACCTCCTCAATTTGCCAATCGAGTTAAACAAAACTAACTACCATGAGCAATGGCCAAAACATTTCTTGGGATAATTGTACTTATGGTCATCTTGTTAGTATTTGTCTCCAAGAAGGTATATCGTTATGCAACGATATGCAACTTCAATACCACTTGAAAAAACAACATCTCACTGGTAAACATGAGATGGGTGAGTTTTTGTCAACAATTTGCCTATGGCCTTCCTCCAATCAAATATCCTAAAAACAAAAGGATAAGACAAAACGTCATAAATCTCCAACATATAAAGCATATTGAAAGAAAAGAAAATGCTAAAAGCCAATGCATGGCCTACATTACCTCCTACCAATTTTCCAAAAAAAAAAAACGTACACCTAGGACTCGTCCAAAGACTAAAGTTAGGTGTTTCAAATGTGGCTAACAAGGTCACTATTCCAACAAATGTTTTCAAAGCTAGAAGATTGAATGAGTTAGTCCAAGATGAGAATACTCGAATTCAAACTTTCCAAATTATTTCTCGAAAATTCTGAGGAATCTAGTTCTGAAGACGACATTCATGATGACATGTCTTCATCATCTTCTTCAGAACCATGCAATCAGATTCAAAAGCTATCTCTAATGTTCTTTCCCAAGAACAAGAAGAGATTCTCAAAATATTGATCAAATTCCTGATCATGCTTTACGAATGAAATTAATTTCTAATATTTTGACACCCCACTCATCTATTCCAAGAGAATCTCCTCCTGAATCTCTTCTCAAACCCAAATACTACAGCATGCATGAAGTATTTGAAAGAATAGATCACATTCAAAAGGTTCTCCTGTTACTATCCAAGATTTAAACAAGGAAGTAAATGATCTCAAAATGAAATTAAAAGTCTTCAAAATAGTCAATTAATTTCAGATATCCAAATTGCCAAATTAGAGTCATCTATGTCTAATTCTTCTCTTGTCCAAGATGAAGTACTAAATCCTTTGCCAATCCAGGAATTCGAAGCTCTTAATGCTATTAATCGTCTTCTTGTTCAAAAATGGTATATTGACATCTCTTTATTCATATACAATGAATATGAAATTTTCAATGTTACTGCCTTGGTGGATAGTGGTGCAGATATTAATTGCATCCAAGAAGGATTTATTCCAACCAAGTATTTTGAAAAAACTACTTAAACTTTGACTACTGCTAGTGGTAGCAAAATTAAAGTCAATTTCAAATTATCCAATGTGGTCATATGCAATGAACGCACATGTCTTCCAACGACTTTTTTACTAGTACAAAATCTTAATCACAAAGTGATTTTAGGAACTCCTTTCCTTCAGCAAATCATGCCAATCACTATTAATAAACAGGGCATTCTTGCTACTGTTCAAAACAATCAAGTTCTTTATCCATTTGTTGCTGACCCTGTGGTTCAGATTATAAATGAGTTAAAAAACTTTTCTCAAATAAAAATTCAACAATTAAATTTTCTCAAAATAGAAATTAATGTGTTCAAAATTGATGATCAACTCAACGATTCTCACATGATAAACAAAATTAAAATTATTGAATCCCAATTTCAAAATGAAGTATGTCATACAGTTCCAAATGCTTTCTGGGAAAGAAAACGACATATTGTCTCTTTACCCTACATTTCAAATTTTGATGAAAAGCTCATCCCTACAAAGGCTAGACCAAGTCAAATGAAACAAGACTATCTCAAATTATGTCAAGAAGAAATTCAAAGTCTATTGGATAAAAAGCTTATTCAACCCAGTCAATCTCCTTGGAGTTGTACTGCTTTTTATGTTAATAAAAATGCTGAAAAAGAACGAGGTGTTCCTCGCCTTGTCATCAATTACAAACCTTTGAATAATGTTCTAAAATGGATAAGATATCTCATTCCAAATAAAAAAGATTTATTAGACAGACTCCAATCTGCCCTAATTTTTTCCAAATTTGATCTCAAATCTGGTTATTGGCAAATTCAAATTGCTAAAGAAGACAGATACAAAACTGCTTTTGTAGTCCCCTTTGGTCATTACGAATGGAATGTAATGCCATTTGGACTCAAAAATGCTCCGTCAGAATTCCAACATATCATGAATGATATTTTTTCTAAATATTCAAAATTCTGTCTGGTGTATATCGATGATATCCTTGTGTTTTCCAATTCCATTGATCAACATTTTTGACATCTAAGAATTATCAAAGATGCTATGATAACCAATGGTTTAGTAATATCTGCTTCCAAATTAAAACTTTTTCAAACTACTGTTAGATTCCTTGGTCATAATGTGCATCAAAGTACAATCATTCCAATTAATAGAAGTATTGAATTTGCTTCTAAGTTTCCTGATGAAATTACCAACAAAAAGCAACTTCAAAGGTTTTTTGGCAGTCTCAATTATCTGGGTGATTTCTATCCTAATTTAGCCCAGGACTCTGCTATTTTATATCAAAGATTAAGAAAACATCCTCTACCATGGACTCAAGTCCATACTGCAGCTGTTCAAAAGATAAAGGTAAAAGCTCAAACTTTACCTTGCTTATCTCTTTCCAATTCCGAATGGGAAAAAATTGTCGAAACTGATGCCTCCGAAAAAGGTTATGGAGGTATTCTCAAACAGATCAATCCTAATACTTCCAAAGAAGAGCTGGTCAGATTTACTTCTGGTGCTTGGAAACCAGTTCAACAAAATTATTCTACTGTCAAAAAAGAAGTTTTATCTATTGTCAAATGTATTACAAAATTTCAAGATGATTTACTCAATAAACATTTTGTTTTACGAGTTGATTGTTCTTCTGCAAAACAGATTTTAACCAAAGATGTTAAACATTTAGTTTCCAAACAAATTTTTGCCCGTTGGCAATCTGAGTTATCTGTTTTCGATTTTACTATCGAATATATCAAAGGTATTGATAATTCTCTTCCTGATTTTCTAACCAGAGAATTCTTGCAGGATGTTCACCCCAGTTAGGGGGCGACCTCGGGGGCGACCTCGTGGCCGTAGTAACAATACCAATATTATTTCCAATACCTTATATCAAAAAGAGTTTCCCACTTTAGGGGAAAACGCATCCTCTTCTAAGGATGATTCTCAAAAGAAAACTGCCAAAGAAGTCCTACTTGAGAGTGGACCACAATTTCTAAAAAAATCAGTGGCTGAGTCTATACTCACACTTTCCAATAGAGATATTGATCTCAACCAAAAAGACCCTTGGTTTTTCAAAGAAAGGTATATGGGCAGCCAACATTATCTAATTCCAGAGGGAAAGCTTCGATTTTATTATGAAGCTATTCTAATTGATACCAATTCTGTCCAAATTCAGCATTATTATGTTGAAAAAGGCAATATCAAAAGTACTATGACACATTCCAAGTGTTATATCATTCGAATTATTCACCCACAAGAATGGAGTTTGAATGTTCTAAATCCAAGAACAACTACTACCAAAAACAATTAGCAAAAATACAACTATTGGGACTATATTGCAGCATGGTCTCATGTGTTTCTTTACCAAAATCCAAAAAGGAATTATTCATGGTTTTTTACTATGAATCCTGAAATTCTCAAATCTGAAGATCAATTTCCAAACTGGTTTCTTCATTGGTGGCAAAGTCATTCTCCAGAATTTGCCATTCTTTCAAAAAAGCTTCAAGACCAATACCAATCCTGGTTTGAAAGTCATCCAAATTTTATTTCCAATCATAAAATGTTCAAAGGAAAGCCGCTTTTATGGTTCTTTACCGAATTTCAAATTAATTGGATTTGGCAGTGGAATCTAGAGTTGGACAATGACCATTTGGACATACCAGAACTACAAAGATGCTTTTTTGTCAAATGGTGGCCCAGTATGACACGGACCAGTGCTTTTCCAAAATTATTGAAACTATTAAAGTCAACAAAGTAAAAGCTGCTACCAACATTTCAAATCAATCAAATAAGGAATCTTTGCACATGGTGAAGCAGATGCGCAAAGAAATCAAAATACAATTTCCAACATTATCAAAACAAGAGCGTCACATTAAACTTTTGGAGACCATAAAAGGCCAGATGTTTGATGATTCTGACGAAGAAGAAGATAGTTCTAATTCTGATTCTGATTTCTCTATGCTTTCAGGATCTAATCGCTTTCAGGTTTTACCAGGAGAATCTCAAAATCATGACGATATTATTCCAATTGAAGAGGATCTTTTCAATTCTCTGATAGATTGTTCCCAATATCATTATTCTCTGAGAAAAGGGAAGAAGAAAATTCTCTAATGGCTTTTGATCCCTGGAATGCGGCTTGGGAAGAAGCACTTTTACAAAGAGAAAGAGCTGATGCAGCAGCCTATCGAATTCCTTGGGGAAGACCCTTCCCTATTTCAAAATATCATAATAGAAGCAATGTTCATATTCCTGAACTTCATCGAATCATCTGATGGAGTACTTGGCCAATGGCGCCCAGAGCTCTTAGACCAAATCGGATTGTCCAAGAAGCTTTGGATCAGATCAAAGCTAATGTTGCCAAAGGAGTTCGCAAATACCGAAACTGGTGCAAAAAGCAAAATAAATGGGCTAAGAAAAATAATAAAAACAAATCAGAATATGCTGAGTACAAATGTGATTTAGCTAGAAGAAAACTAATGACCCATGAGGATTACGAGTTGTGGGTTAAATTACAAACTTCTGCAGGAAATCACCAATGACCAATCCTTCAATTTGGAGGACTTGGAGGGACAGAGTTCAACCTCCTATTCCAAAACCACCATCCAAATATCTTTTACGAAATATGGATTCATTTCCAGAAGGATCCAATTACAAAATTGAAGCAACCAAGTGGCAGCAATGGAATCCAGCTGTCCAATATCCACAACATCCAAATTCCACGTGGATTCAGACTTTTCCAAAAGTAGTGGACCCAAAATGTGCATCCACTAGTACCAACAGTGCTTCCACTAGCACTAATAGTACATCCACTAGCTCCACTAGCTAGGGCTTAGTGTTTTAGTTCGTCATCCATGACGATTTAAAGTTTGTTTGTTTGTAAGCTCCTCCTCTATATAAAGGAGCCTTAGTTTTCATTTCTTCTTAAGTTTTTTTAGAGTTTGCCTTCTCTCCTCTGAAAAACTCTAGTGTGCTTGCACTCTCTCTCTTGTAAGTTTTATTCTCTTGTTTAATATTAAGTTTAATATTAAGTCTATTGTTCATATCTTATCTCTTATCTCTTCCTCTTCCGCTACATTTGGTATCAGAGCCATGGTAGGCTAGAAAATTGTTAATTCATGGAGTGAATAAGAGTTTACATGTTAATTGAATAATCTTATTAATGTAAATTGATATGAAGAATCACCAAAAAGATAACTTATTTTCTTCAATACAATGATTTGGTTTACCAATAAGATGGTTGGATTTCATCAATAAGTTATTCTAATGAAGGCTTTGAAAGATTATGTACCATAAAAACACTGAAGTTTGATAATACTCTAGAACTGAGTCTTCCAAGATTACGTCGGGGTGGTTGCCGTTGAGCCGTGGTTGGCGTTAGGCGTTTATGCCCATATTACGTGATCAAAGGAGATAATGGTTCTATAGTATTATGAAATTATCTCTTTGAGATGGTTGTGTTTTCTTGGGTAAATCATAAACTGACAGAGACCAAGTTAGCTTAACAATACGGTGTGATCATTCTATCAACAAGGTATTATCAATGAAATCAATACGAAGAAAAATGGTTACCAATAAGGTGTATTCTCTTATTTCAATTTACTTTTGTAAGATTCTTCTTTGAACATGTCCTTCTTATTCATGAATGAATTAACATTTATAAAACATGAATTTATTGAAAAAATTTTCAAATATTTCTACTAAAAATGAACAAATTATCGAAATATCTCAAAAATCTCAACTGAATCAATGGACAATTCCTGAAGTTGATGTCAAAGATATTTACAAATTAGGAACTTTTGAATTCCTTTTCAAACATGCAATCAAAATTTCTGAACAAACTCTTTGTTTTGATTCAACTGATACAACTATTAAACTTCTCAGTTTAAAAGATATTCAAAAATATTTTCAAAAATATAAATATATCCACATAGGATTAATTCAAATTGCTTTTAAACCTTTAACACTTCCTGGTTTAAATGCTAGTATCCTTGCAAATCTTAGAGATGCTAGGAATCAAAACTTCAAAAATTCATTAATGAGTGTAATTCAAACAAGTCTTTGTCATGGACCCATATATTTTAATGCATTTTCAAATCTCAATCTGTCTTTGACAGATCCCAATCTGTTTGAGGCTATCACCTTAAACATTCAAACTCATGGTTATGATTTCCTTCCAGGATCAGAAACCATTGCTGTTATTTATCGAATCAATTATAAGGTCATGAATACCTTATGTCCAAATGCTATTCTAAGAGAAATTCCAGGTAAGACCATGGTAATAGAAAGTAATCTATTATCAACCAATGTAGCTATTCCTCGTCTTATTGACTGGGATGAAGTTACTTTTCCAACAACTTGGAACCTTCCAAATGTGATAGTACCAAAACCTACTATCAATTCTCAAATTGATCAAATCATTCAAACGGAAGATGGAGATATTGAAATTAAATTTACTCCAGAATTAACCAAAAGAATCTCTTTATCTAGAAGTCTTTCATCTAGATCTAGTTTTCCCACTTTCCGAATACTAGATTCTGATCCTTCTAGTTCAAGACATTCAGTTTCCAAAATGGACACTTCTTTACCAAATATTGAAGAACTTCATATTGCCAAAGAACAAATTCCTCATGGAGTTTATCCTCCACCTCTTTCAAATAAACATCATAAATTTGGTCAACATGATCGTAAGGATGATTCTCCAACAGCTTCAGAAATGAATTTTAATCTCTAATGGATTTTTCTCCAGGATCTGATAATAGAGAAATTCTAAGTAGAGAATACCAATGTCAATACAACCAAATGTTTCGTCAATGGTTGGCTTCCAAATATCATCCTTCCCAAATTTATGGATGAATTAGTTAAAAGATTAAAATCTACTAATCTTTCAACCATCCATTGCCAATCTTCTGAAACATCCAGTGAGTCTGATTTGGATTCTGATCTAGAACAGATTCAAGCCATGCAAATTGCATTTCCAAAATATGAAGATTCTTCTATGGATATCCAAAACTTATCTCTAAATAGAATTAAATACAAAGACAACATGGGTGGTGATTTATTTAGGAGAACTTATTATCCTAGACCTACACCTCCAGATCTTCTCTGGGAAGAGAACTTTTTCAAAAATCAGACAGCCTATTCTGCTAAAACTATTATATATATAATGTATATATATATTTATAAAAGCGAGAATAAATGCAATTTCTTAATCTACTTTCAATTTCGAGTGAGCCTTTTGGATACTCGATGGGTAGAAATAAATTAGAGGAACTTTGGGAGGAACTCCGTTGCATATTTATTGGCTATACTCCTCTATTTGATATGAGTATATATCTTGAGGTGACACTACTGAGTAATCGGAGGACTTCATCACCAATGTTGTCAATCGCGTAAAAAGGTAGTTGACTTATAAATAAAGTCAATGTAAAAAAATATGTAAAAAAAAATTATTATTATATATCCCCCTCACTTATTTAAAAAATAAAAGAAAGAAGAAAAACATTTGAAAGCTAATGGATTTAGGAAGGACATTAAAGAGTTGACATCCTATGATATGTATTGTGATGTTTAGTGTTAATACTTAAACTTAGCAATTTAAGAGGAGTTTGAGTACACACACTTTGAAAATGAGTTTATTGGGAATTAATTCTCTATTGGTTGCTTTTATTTGTGATAGTGAAATTTTTTTCAATAATTTACAAGTTACGAAATATTTTGAAAATTACATAAATTTTGTTAATGTTACCTTGGGAACTTATTTTTGTTCTGCATCACTTGAGGACGAGTAATGGTTTAAGTTTGGGAGTAATTGATAACTCTTAAATTAGAGTTATTTTATACCACTTTTAATTGATATAACTTGTATGATTTGAGTAAATGTAAGGAGAAAATTATGGAATTACTATAATTGCTGCAAGATGCCGCAACATCAGAACATTGACTGAATTTAATATATTTAACATAGATTATCGGAAAAACAAATAGATTTTTATCACTGATTTGAATTTTATATTTGCAGAGTTATTAGCAGAAAGATCGAATTAAAAGGATGAAGATTAAGGAGAGAGAGAAAATACTTGAAGGAGATGATGGTTTGCAAAATAAAAGAATTTAATCAAGGAACCGTGGCTGGAATATTTTGAGAAGATAATGGAGAGAAAGAAGGCCAATCGGATGACATAAACGGTAGATAAAATCGGATGACAAATGACAATTGGATGGCAGTCGACAAATAGAAGAAGGGATGACATAGCAGCATAAAATACAATCGGATGACAGAGCAGCATAAAATATAATCGGATGATAGAGCAACATAAACAAAGAAACGGACGACTTAGAAGAGTGGACGACAAAAGTGAGCAAATCAAGAAGATTTTATCATAATTATAAGCCGGTTATCAAGGGAATCAACGGATTAGAATGAGAAAAGATAGGAACAGACTGGAGAGAGAAAAAAAGGATGACACGCAGAACGAGGAGAAGAAGTAATTATAAAAGAAAGGATTTTTATTATTTTGGTGAAAGGGGGGTCTGCGGCTGGAGACAGAGACTTCAATTCTTCTTCTTCTTCTTCTCTTCTACTGTTTATGTTTTCATGAATATTATTGCTTTTAGTTTTATTATTATGATTCTAGGCTAATTTTTTTTTATCTTGGTTAGGCAAAAGAGTACTCTTTACATTTTTTCATTTTGATCTATGAATATTACACATTTTTCATTGCACGATTACTCATGATTTTTATTGCATAATACGAATTGTGTCGACAGGCAAATTTGTTTTCATATATTTCTATTGTATCGATAGGTAAATAGTAATTGAAGATGCACGAGTAATTGAATAAATTAAAATTGTTGCAAATTAGCTAACATTAATTTATTTGACGTTAAGAATAGATTTACATGAAATTCAGATTAAGTTTTTATCTTTTCAGAGTCGAAAAGAAAATTCTGAAATGAATTTACCTAGGCAATTCGATGGAACCTTAGAAATATTATGAATTCTTGATGTGCTGTGATTAATATTGTAGCATTGCTGTAGCATCAGTAATAATTTTATGTAAAGAGGAAATCAACCATAATCAAGACTTTTCTCATAATTATCTTTTTAAATTATTTCCATTTTTAGTCTTATTTAATTTTGAGTAATTTTTGTTCATCATTCCTTATTATTAATTTAATTTCAATATTTTCATCTTTATTTTATAGAAATTTATAGCAAGATTAATTTGATTAAAAATATCTTCGTGGAATCGACTTTTACTTACTTTATTACTTCGTTAGCGACACGTGCACTTGCATTTGGGTGTAGAAAATCACTAACACCTACTCACCTTAGAAAAACGGTGTAGTCGAAAGAAAAAACCGAATGATTCTCAATATGGTTTGGTTAATGTTGAAGAGTAAAGACATGCCAAAGGAATTTTGAGCTGAAGCAGTGCAATGCGTCGTATATGTGCAAAATCGATGCCTGCATACAAGATTGGCTAATTAAACACCACAAGAAGCCTGAAGCGGTCATAAACCAACTGTATCTCATTTTAAAGTTTTTGGTAATGTGGCCTACGCGCACGTACCAGACCAAAGAAGAAGCAAACTCGATGACAAAATCAAGAAATATGTGTTCATCGGGTATGACGAGAAGACGAAGGCTTTCAAGTTATTCGACCCAAATAGCAAAAAGGTGGTTGTGAGCTGAGATGTACAAGTAAATGAAGAAAGTACATGAGATTAGAAGAATAAAAAAGAGGCGACACAAGACAAAGAAAATGAAGAATCAACAGTCGCTGCACAAATAATCACACCAACAACACCTCAAGAATCTGATCAAGAAGAAGAACCGAGACAACCAAGGATGAGGAGTGTACAAGATCTATATGACTCGACAAAAGAAGTGCACTTGGTTTGCTTATTAGTAGATACAAAAAATATTGTTTTTGAGGAGGCCGTGAGAGACAAGAAATGGAAAGTGGCGATTGATGAAGAGATGAAGGCAATCGAAAGAAATGAAATGTGAGACTTGGTAGAGTTGCCGGAAGGATGTAGGCCCATAGGAGTCAAATGGGTATACAAGAAAAAGATGAATGCCCAAAGAAAGATTGAAAGATACAAAGCACGCTTAGTTGCAAAAAGCTACAAACAAAAGGCGGGGATTGACTATAATGAAGTTTTCGCTCCGGTTACAAGAATGGAGACTGTTCGACTTCTAATTTCTCAGGTGGCACAATTCAAATGGTCGATCTATCAAATGGAAGTGAAATCCGCATTTCTAAATGGAGTGCTTGAAAATGAAGTCTATGTAAAGCAACTGCCTAGATACATGAAAGCTGGGAAGGAAAGCAAAGTGTTGAAGTTAAAGAAGCTGTTATACATGCTAAAGCAAGCACCTCGAGCGTGGAACACCTGAATCGAAACCTACTTCAAGAAAAATGGATTCACACAATGTCCCTATGAGCACGCATTGTACGTGAAGAAAGAAGAAGAGAACTTGCTACTTGTTGCTCTTTATGCCGGTGATCTTATCATCATGGGGAACAACAAGGAGATCATAAAAGATTTCAAAGAAGTCATGACGCGGGAGTTCGAAATGACGAATTTGGGATTGATGAAGTACTTTCTTGGTCTTGAAATTAGACAAGGAAAATCTGGAATTTTTGTGTCATAAGAAGCATATGCGAAGGATATTTTGAAGAAGAACAAAATGGAAAATTACAAGCCGGTATCAACACCGATGGAGCTCGATACAAAACTCTCTAAGTTTGAGGGAGTAGATCTAGTAAACACAAGTTAGTATTGTAGTTTGGTTGGTAGTCTACGGTATCTCACAAGTACAAGGTCGGACATTGCATATAGTGTCGGCATAGTGAGCCAATACATGGTGGCTCCAAAACACTCGCACATAAAAGCTATTAAGAAAATTATTTGCTACATTCGAGGAACGAAGTCACTCGGGTTACTCTGTACAAAAACGGATGAATACAAGCTGATTGGTTACTCCGATAGTGATTGATGCAGAGGTATAGATGAACGAAAAAGTACAGCGAGATTCGTATTCTATATGGGGAACACAGTATTCACATGGCTCTCGAAGAAGCAGTTGATCGTGACTTTGTCAACATGCGAGGTGGAGTATGTGGCAGCATCTTGATGTGTGTGCCATGCAATTTGGGTAAGAAATTTACTACACGAGTTAAATCTCCAGCAACATGATACAATAGAAATACAAGTCGACAACAGATCAGCTATTGAGTCGGCAAAGAATCTAGTTCACCATGAAATGAGTAAGCATATAGATATTCGTTTCCATTTTATTAGGGAACATATGAAAAAAAGAGAAGTGCAAATGAGTCATGTTGCGAGTCGTGATCAAGCCGTAGACATCTTTACAAAGCCGCTTCCAAGAGTGCTGTTTGAGAACTTGAAGGAGATGATCAGAATGAAATATCGAAAATGTTTGAGCTTAAGGAAGGAATTTGTCAAGAGTTCAAGTAACATTTGCCAGAGGAAGATTGCAAATTCTAGGTATTTGAAAAACATGGACAAACTCACAAAGGTGGAGGTTTTTGATGCGAAGAAACTCGTCAGGGAGGTTTCGAATACTAGATTTAGGAGCGTGTTTAATATTTTTGGAATTTGGCATTCTTGAATGTAACAATTTCTATCTTTCAATTTGTATATGTTTGCTTCACAGACATATGTTTGATGTCCTCCATGAACATGTTCACATGAGCTGAAGCTTTGTTCTTGAGAAGTTAATGGGAAATTGAATGTAATTTGGAACTTGTGAAGGATGGAGAATATATGCAGTTTGTTGGTGCTTGAGGATGAATCTGGAGAACATATTCTTCAAGTGAAGCAAGAACGCAGGAGGAATGGCCTCCGAGAATCAAAGAGGTCAATCAATGGAGGATGGAGAAGATATCAAGAGATTATATTGAAAGTGGTAGTCACGAAATTAACGAACTCTGACCGTAAGTGTGTCGGTTGCTAAACACCTCAAATTCAGAGGTACTTTTTTTTTTATATATAAAATTTAATAACTAAGCTGACAATATTATGTTACTTGGTGGAGACTAGAATATAATAAATAAGATGTAAATTTATATTGTCTTTTTTTTTAAGTGTACGAAAATATTTTACAGGATATTGAAAGACAAATGAAATGAAGTTCATGCGTAATCTTTTTAATATGATTATCCACAAAAAAAGGTAAATTTCTAGATCTCTTAGAGAACTAGTAAAAATATTAATGTAATTGTTTTAAATAAACTAATATCTTCATTTGTAATGCTGCCCTTTTTTCTTTTATTATTGGTCAACTAAATTCACGAGTCCAAGTTGAGATTAAATAATAATGAGAGACAATTAAGAGACAAAGCCACAACTTAATCCATGTTAATTTGTAATGAGTACTAATATAAGTATTTTCAATTTTGGACCGGGACTTCGGCCTAATATTGCTAAATTTGGGCCTATCCTTTTGATGTTTTGTTCTCTCTCTCATGAAATCTATTTTCTCTCTCTCTTTTCGTGGCCGGATAAAAACTTGAGCTAGATCTAAATCTTTTTTTTTTTTTCTTTTCCTTATTCAAGACGATAAAACTATCAAGCAACCTTTTATGTTGCCTTAATTTTTATTTTTGTCAATAGAGGCTTTTAAGTAGATTAATGGAATTGTTTTTTTTTTCTTTGGAGTAGAAAAGTACTATCATTGTTTACATTTAACAAAAAAGTAGGCTATGTGAGCATGATTAGTCTAACAATTAGACAATTGAAAAGCTACGAATTGTTGTCTTGAGGTAGAAAAAGAAAAAGGAAGAGGAGGAGAAAGAGTGACAGTTCACTAGTGTAAGTGTGGGTTCCCACTTCTTATTTTATTCCGTGGAACCGAATCGGCCGTGAGATCTTGTTTTCTAATAACGAGTCTGTTGTACGACATAATTTTTAATAAAAAATAGACAGTAAGACTTCGTTCTTCGAGAGCAGAGTCCACCTGAAGTTATTTTATTACGAGGGTATAGTTTAAAAGTGAATTTGTTAGCTTAAGTAGTTTAAATACAAATATATTTAACGATTTTGTACGTTTTTTTTAATAATTATCTTTTTAAATTTTGACTTCATTTTTTTTAATAATTATCCTTTTAAATTTTGACTTTAGTTGACGAAGACAAAGCGGAGGTTTCTAGGGGAAAGGAGAGGGAAGGGCCCACAGGGGAGGAGGGGGTGGGAGGAGAACAGCTTGTGGTTGTGGTGAATTCCACTACCCAATCTCCAAATAGTTTCTATCCTACGTGGCTTTTTCCTGACCCGTCATCTTTTCTTGTGGCCAAGAACTCAATTGCTTCCACCTCAGCACCATGAATGGATCCATCTAGATGACAACTTCGGCCAATAGGGAACAATGAGTGGGCCAACCTCTGGACCCCACGTGGGCCCACTATGAGTAAAAGCTGACCACAAGATAACATCATAATTCTTTTCACCCACTAGATGATTGCCACGTGGATTTTGGATTCTCTCCCCTCTTTTTTCCTCTTCTACTGCTTCATCGTCTTCTTCCCCGCTCACACTGCATCCAGAGAGAGAGAGAGAGTGTGTGTGAGTGGGTAGAGAGAGATGTTGAAAACTGAAGTCAATGCTACCAATGGCGACGAAGACGGCGACGGTGGAACTACCGGAGGCTGTAATAGTTGGGGACGAGTCTGCGATACTTGTCGGTCGGCCGCGTGTACAGTCTACTGCAGAGCTGATTCAGCGTTCCTATGCTCCGATTGCGACGCTCGAATCCACGCGGCTAACCGCGTTGCCTCTCGCCACGAGCGAGTCTTTGTATGTGAGGCGTGCGAGCGAGCCCCGGCTGCCTTTATCTGCAAGGCCGACGCAGCTTCTCTGTGCATCGCCTGCGACGCTGATATTCACTCCGCGAATCCCCTGGCTAGCCGCCATCACCGTGTCCCAATTTTACCCATCTCCGGTACCGTCCACACCCCTCGGTCGTCCAATGTCGCAGGTCTAGTCGGGGATACTGAAGACGGTGGATATCTTGGTCAAGAAGAAAACGAGCCAATTGACGAAGAAGACGAAGAAGAGGCAGCATCATGGCTGCTATTGAACCCCGTGAAGACCAGTTCGAGCCCTAGCAACATCATCATCAACAACAATCAAAGGACCACCGGATTTCTGTTCGCTGGCGAAGACGACGAGTATTTGGATCTGGTCGAGTTCAATTCGTGCGGAGGAAATCAATTTGCTGAAGAACAGTACGACATTCCACAGCAACAATACAACAGTGCGGCGCAGAAGAATTACGGAGGAGATAGCGTTGTTCCAGTTCAGAATGAAATCAAGGAGAAGCTCCATCATCAGAATCAAAATTATCAGCTGGGGCTTGAATATGATGCCTCTAAATCAGGATTCGATTTCAATGGCTTCGTTAATCACAGCGTAAGCCTACTCTTCATTTCAAAACCCATAAAATTCACAATCATAAATGGAAGCTCTGAATTCTTTTTCTCTGAACCAGGTTTCGATCTCATCGATGGACGTAGGAGTGGTGCCAGAAACAACAGCGAGCGATATCTCAATCTCTCACACAAGGCCTCCAAAGGGGACAATCGACCTTTTCTCCAGTCCTCCCGTTCAAATCGCGACCCAACTTTCTCCGGTGGACAGAGAGGCTAGGGTTCTGAGATACAGAGAGAAGAAGAAGACCAGAAAATTCGAGAAGACAATTCGATATGCGTCGAGAAAGGCGTACGCAGAGACTCGACCCCGCATCAATGGTCGGTTTGCGAAGAGAACAGACTTGGAAATCGAAGTTGATCAGAAATTATCGATGTCGTTCATGGTGGTATCTGGATACGGCGTCGTTCCATCGTTCTAAAAACCCCTTGATAATATCACTAAAAGCAGCGCTCTTTAATTATATATTTGATCATTTCAACAACCTCTCTTATTACCCTTAATTGCAAATATGCTTGTTCACTCCGTGTTGTCGGGAAATTAGAGCAAATATAAATAACATAACAATGTCTTGTTGGGAAATTGCAGGAATAATCTTGTGAATTTTGAGATACTAGTAATTAAGTCTTTGTCGTTACGATCGTCATCAAATAAATCACGTTTTTGTTACGCAATTTTCATCGATGTTGAATTTCAAGTTCGAGAAACGGGTTTGAATTCGTGTCATCATTGAAGACACTTTGAGTTATCCGTTCATCGACGCGTATGTAACACTGATTCTTAGTTGGAATTAACAATACTTCACTTACACTATCACCACTCTTCCCTTCCAAATTAGAAAAACAGGTTGTAAGGAGGAGGATATCGTTAAATATAACAGCCCAGCCCACAATTAAAAGAGCTCATCAAATTAAAGTCCTATTAATGTGACACCCATAAATTATAATGTAATGTGACATAACAGTTGAGGAACTTAAGTTCTGAAAACATGCACTTTCTTATAAAAATTGAAATTTTTGGTCATGGCTGGTCACATTACAGCCCGTCTGAAACTCTTTATATATATATATATATATAAGGTTCCAGAAAACTGTGGAGATCATTGTTTGGTCAATGTTTTTATTTATAAGAAAATTGTTTTTCCGTCTCATGATTTTACTATTACTAGCATAAAAGTCAATCTATATTTACAGTCTTCATAGACATTTTGATGAATATCATTCATCCATCTTCTTCTTCTCTTTTTTTTTTTTTTTTTTTCTGTGAATCATTGAAGTGTAGAAATATTATTAAGAGTCATATTAAGTTTACCTTCTAATATTATTTTCTGATATCACGTTAACATGTCACTCATTAATTGATATAATAAATAAGATAAATTATAAATTATTAAAATAATGCATTAGTTGCACTAATAAATTATCGACATCTTATGAATTAAAATTAGAGCGTAGAATTAGAAGGTAAACAAAAAAATTAAAATTTTCATATACATGATAAAAAGTATTATAATAATAATAATATTAATAAAATAATAATAATAATAATTTTTATTATTATGGGAATTACAAAAGAAATAATAGTAGATTTTCCCTTTAAGAAAGGAAAGCATCCAAAAGAAAGTGAGTGGATTATAATGTCTCCCACTAATTGCATTATGAAGTGTAGATGAAATTCTTCTTTTTTATTTTTGCTTACTTTTGCGAAAAATACGAACATAAGTGCATGCGTCACAAAAGTAATAAAGTGAATAAATACAAGTCAAACCCACTAGGATTATTTCCTCTAATTATTAAACAACTTTAATTCTATTTATAGATGAACTATTAAACTTTGATAATTTTGATTAAAATAATAGCAAGATAACTTAACTAAATAAACTAAAATTGAATAAAGTTGTAGAATCTAATGAAAAAAAATCTAGAGTTTTTTACTCAACCTTAATTAATCATGTTTAGTATTCTTAACTCAATTTATTAATATTTATTCATATGTGTTGATGGCGATTTCACGAATATATGTATCAATCTCTCCAGAGTAATGACACACTTATTCAACTAACGAGTTATTACCTCTCGGTCTCAAACCCTAGCAATTAATTGAATACATTACGAACGAGAAATCAAACTACCACACGAACGCCTAAGCTATCTCTAGTCTAAGATTTTTTTTATGGCGAATTATCCATTGCATAATTATTTTTCACCTCCCGGTCTCAAAACAATCCTACGAACATGTTATTGTTGATCAGACAATCGCAAGCAATAAAAACAGTAATAATTCACTCAACACATAATTGGAATACAACATTAACAAATTAAATTAAAAAAAACTAGTTCATGCTAGAATAACGAAAAGAAACCAGAATCAAAGTTATGATGTTCATAGTTGTAAATAAAAAGAGGAGGGGGGGGGGGAGAAAACTATGCTTTTGAATGCGAATTCTTGATGGAAATGATCTCCTCTTTGTTCCTCTCTACCTCTCTCTCCTTGTTTTTGGTTGCCTCCTTCCTTTATAACCTAATTTTGGAGTAAATTCAGTGCCCCTATGATCAACGGCTAAGATTTTTCGATTAAAATCACTAAAATCGTATCTTTTTAAACGCGTCAGTCAATTAATCCCCTTATGTAGGCGATCAGTCGGCTCCATCAGGAGATTTCACTTCTTCAAATATTGCCCAAAAGAAATCGTCGAAATCAATTCTTGAGCTCTAATTGCCTTTGTTGAAACTCCAAACCTGCTATATTTCATCTATATGTGCACTTACATCAAAAATGTCAAATCATCTTAAACACTTGAGAAAAACTTATCGAATCAAGTATAAAAGAGTACAAATAAGGTGTAAAATAAACACTTATCACACCCCCAAACTTGAACGCGAATTCTTGACGGAAATGATCTCCTCTTTGTTCCTCTCTACCTCTCTCTCCTTGTTTTTGGCTGCCTCCTTCCTTTATAACCTAATTTTGGAGTAAATTTAGTGCCCCTATGATCAACGGCTAAGATTTTTCTATTAAAATCACTAAAATCGTATCTTTTTAAACGCGTCAGTCAATTAATCCCCTTATGTAGGCGATCAGTCGGCTCCATCAGAAGATTGATCTCCTCTAATATGGAGATCAATAAGCACCCTCAGGAGATTGATCTCCTTCAATAAGAAGATCAATCGGCACCCTCTCAGGTTTATATCTTTCACTTCTTCAAATATTGCCCAAAAGAAATCGCCGAAATCAATTCTTGAGCTCTAATTGCTTTTGCTGAAACTCCAAACCTGCTATATTTTATCTATCTGTGCACTTACATCAAAAATGTCAAATCATCTTAAACACTTGAGAAAAACTTATCGAATCAAGTATAAAAGAGTACAAATAAGGTGTAAAATAAACACTTATCACACCCCCAAACTTGAACGTAAGTTTGTCCTTAAGCGACCAAAAATAAGCACAGCCAAAACAAAGTCGCACTCCCAAACCCATTTAGAATGCAAAACAGACTATGATAAAGCAATCCTAGTCAAGGTTGTTGGTAATTTGTCTCATCTTGAAAAAATAACACACTAGAGCTACCATGATAAACACTTTGCAAAAATTGACTTGTATTAGTGCATTGACCTTTGCTTGCTTAGAAATCTTCGTGTGTGTGTGTATATGTCCATTCTCATTCAACTCTAACTCTTGGGTACTAATGTAGCTAATGGGAAAAGATGCACTCAAACCTCATTTGTGTATCACTCCATAACACTCAAATCATTTAACAGCCTTGCCCACCATTCAACTATTAGCAAATGTCGGTTAAACACAACAGGAGTCGATAGGTCATTTAAGGCTTGTAATGATAGGCTGGGCTAAAGGTTGGGAATTCTTTGGATACAAGTGACTACTCAGAGCACTACTCTTTCTTCCTCATTATTAACTCAATCAAACTCTTCTTCTAAATACCCCCCAAATTTATCTCATTCAACATTATCCAAACTAACTTATTTGTCACTTTTTTTTTAATCGACTCATCTTTGATACAAATTAACAAATGACAAAAGAGTTTTATCCACCATCATCATCACCTTTTTTGATTATCCTCTAAATACATCAATATTTCACGTGCTTATTAGATAGGGTAGGATAAATGCATATGAGGCTAGGCTGAATTTTTAGGTAACAATTGAAAGGTACATATTCGGCTCAAAAGGATGACTAAGAGTGTCATTAAATGACACAACAAGGTAAGCCAAGAAAGTTCAAATGATCCAATGATGACCTAAGTCATTTTCTTAGTTCTGAAAAACTTAAATTTGCCTTGGTTGATGTTAGGCAAAACCAAGAAGGATTTCATCTCACTATCACTCGTTAGATTTGACTGGAAATTCACTTCCTTACCTGTGTTTGGACTTCAAGAGTCTCACTCATTATTGTAGACTACACGAGTATGACACCAACAGCTCAAGCCAAACAAGAATGAAATAGTGCGTTAAAATTTTGAGTTTGACTTTGTAAGCTCAAGCCAATACTAACTAGTGCAAGTCACATTTACTTAGAGTTTGTCTACGGGCTAAAACATACATTTTTCAAAATTTCAGACACAGACTCAAACAACCAAGAACTTTTTTTTTTTACAAAATATTAAAACATAGCAATCAAAAGAAATAACCTAACACAAATCAAATAAAACAAACAAACCAAACAAAACAAAGCATCACAAGGACATAAAACAAACTAAAATCACCCCCCAAATTAAAAAATGAACATTGTCCTCAATGAAAAACATGAAGGACAAGGAAAGAGTAGTATACCTCATGATGCGTTGGGCCGTTGCGGCCACTACGTCTCGTCAAGAGCCGGAGGTGTTGTGTTCGTCGGGTGTTAGAGGTGTTACTCAGTGGTGGTCGTCAAAACAGACGTGGATGTGATGTGGTAAAAATACCCAAAAATCTTGAAGAACAAAGCTAAATACTGGGTGGAGGCACTTAAAATGCGTTTATTCACTAAAATGGGACGATTGCTCTCCTGTGATGGGCGTTTGATCTCCTCCTGCATCTGATCTGTAGCATCCGAAATTTTTGTATTATGACCTTTGTGCAATATTAATGGACACAAAAAAAAATGTTGAAGAAATTGTAGGGAAAAACCAAACTAAAGTTCAACCAAGCAAAACAGTTAGTTAGAAACCAATGGAGGGGCAAACTAGGAAAGGAAAGATGGTAGTTGGGAGAATCCAATAAAAAGGTGACATGTGGCAAAGCTTGTGGAAGAAGCTGCTTTTCTTGCTTCTTCTCTCCCTTACGTGAAATCACTTTCATTTTCATACTTCCTTCTGTCTTCTTTCATCGCCGAGAAGAAACCTTTCCCTCCTTCCCATGAAATTTCTCTCATCCCTTAAAGTTGGCCACATTTCAGTCATCTTTGAATCTCCTAAGGTGACAAGGCTCAAGCGAAGTACTTGGATTGCTAAGGACAAGAGGTAAGTCTTCGTGACTTGTTTGGCCGATTCGGCCTACACCATATGAGAGTTTATTGATCGAGGATATTTGGTGATTTATATCTTTAGTGTGGGTTGGGTGGGTAGTTTAAGATATTTGTTAGTTTAGAACATTTTTCCTAGGTTTTATATACTGCTTATCATTTTCTTTAGGTCTAGGGCCCTGTATACGTTATGGAATATGAACTATCCATGCATCACGTCTCTTTCAAAATATCATGAAAATGGATTTCTTCACGTGTTTAAGAAAAGAAATGAATTAAAGAAACGAATGTACGTAATCTGTAATTTGGTCACGACGGGGTGGGGTTCAGACATGGCTGTTTACGGATAGAAGCATGTTTTTCCCCTGGTAGATGGAAAGGGCTGTCTAACCGCCAGACGTGCCCTCTCCATCTGGTGAGAGTTAGACCTCGGTGACATTCTGTTCTGTAATGAAACGTTTGTAATGAAACAATGAAAATGTCTGCATGATTTATGAACCGCATATGCACAGCATGCATTTGCATTTACGAAGCTTACTGAGCCTTTAGCTCATAGTTGTCACTATGGTGTAGGTGAATTTGAAACAGGTGAAGATGACTGTGACGACCCTAATACTGTACCCGATTTTCCCGTACTATTTTTTTTTTTATCTTTATATCCTAAATAGATCTCGTATGTGTGAGCGGAATTAAAACTTTTTAAATCGGGATCGAAGTCTAAGTTTATAAACCATTAACAAAACTTTAAAACAATTTAAATAAAACTTAAAACAATTATTTAAAACCATTAAAAACGATCGCCCAGCGAAACAAGACAAAAACAGGGGCAGAAGGGTTGTCCAAAAAATGTGAGGGGAGATCGATCGCCCAAAACCGGCTATCGATCGCCCCATGGCTATCACACACTGGCGATCGCTCGCCAGGTGGATCGCCCCTGGGCGATCATTTCATGCCCAGCGATCGCCATTGCCTGGCGATCGCTGGGCATGCGCTCTGGAATTTCTTCCAGAGCGCAACCAAGAGGGGCGATCGATCGCCCCCCCAGGCGATCGATCGCCAAACTCTCTGGAATTTCTTCCAGAGAGCTCGACTCCCTCTCTTCTCCTTTCCTCTTTCTTTTTCCCTGCATACCATACTTCTAACACATCTTAACAATTTCTCAACACAAATTCTACTTACCTCACCATTAACAATTAATCTCTCGACACTCATACATCCTACATATTCTCACTCAAAACCGACTCGAGATATAATTAAAACGAAATACATTTTCATAAAAACGAACTGCGTGGATACGTTCGAAAACTATACATTTCCCCCTGTTTTAAATCACTAAAAATTCAAATAAAACTTTTCAAGAGCAGTTTATAAACAGGTTTTTAAAAACGTTTAAAACCTCAAAATATAAACTTATCGTCTATCTAGAACCAAGCACCCTAAAATGTTTCTATACAACGTTATCTAACTAATCCATCATTAACCCATAACGTCCTGATACCTTCCAAAACACATAGACACGTCCCCACGGGTCAAAACGCGCCTCAACTGTGCCAACACACTCCCGCGACCATCTTTCATCAACTGGACTTAAACTTCAGGAGGAGGAACGTCGTCCTCACCTGTCTCCTCGTAGTCACCTACACCATACAGACACCTATGAGATAAAAATCTCAACAAGCTCTACGTAAATGTCATGCATGCTGTGCGTATGAGTTCATAAATCATGCATCATTTTCATTATCTTTGCTCTGGTTGTCACCGAGATCTCAACCCCCTAACTGGAGAGGGCACATCCAGCGGTCGGACTACCCTTTCCAGCTAGAGAAGGGGGGTACACGCTTACAACACGTACAGCCGTGCCTGAGCCCCATCTCACATGACTTATAACTATATGAGTACATATTAGATGCGGTATTGTGACAGACCCCTTTGTGCCTACACAATAGATCAATAGTCCCCCTCTGGGCTGCATCGCCATTTCTTTAAAACATTATGCGGAAATTCATTTTCTATGCATAATTTAAAACCGTGATGCGTGAACAGTAATGACATAATTTAAACATACAACATATATACCATCAAGACTATAGAAACATAAACTATAAAACTAAACTAAACCTAACTACCCCACCAAATCAAATTAAACAAACACATCACCAAAACTCCTCGAGACGACTTCGACGTACTGTGTAGGCCAATCAGCCAGAGAAGATCACGAGAACTTACCTCGCGTCCGTTGCAACTCTTGCTCCGTCCACGAGCGTTGTTTACCTACGGCAATTTACAACCATCGATATTAAAACGAGTTCAAGCTACTAAATGTCCAAGTTAATAAAACTTAACTAAAGAAATTCTCCTAAAGCTCTAACTTAGCTCTTTGAAACATTTTATCGAGCACCTTGAGCTCGTTGTTCATAAAACTCCATTAATGAGTTTTCTAAGTTTTTCCAACAACCCAAAATTTACCTCAACGTCCATTAATTCGCCTAACTACTTCCAATGTCATTTAATACGTACACTAAGGTTATAAATAGAGCTACTCTAGCTATTTCTAGCATTACTCAACTATTTCGCGAAAATCCTAAACGAAACCTAATCGTTTAAACTCCGTAAAAACTACGAATAGACTTTCCAAAACCATAGATTCTTACCTAGAATAGAGTTTGCAGGAGAAAAGGTGAAGGATCAGAAGTCGAACGGAAAGAAATCGGCGTCGAAATGTTGAGGAACCGTCGAGGGCAGAGAGAGAGAATCGCAAAGGAGCAAGCTCTGGCGTGAAATGGTGAAGGAGGAAGAAGAAGATTGTTTTTAATTAAAATTTTGATTTGGCAAATTACCATTTTGACTTTCTATTGTTTTTATATTAGTTTCGTCTTTTGTTTCATTAATTGTCTAACGATTTAGTTTCTCCAAGTCTCCTTATTTCGCCAATATATCCAACTTATTACTAGGGTTCTATTAAAACTGTTTGTTCACAATTCGGACCTCGTTTACTATTTTAACCAAAGTATCCTTTATATTACGATAAACGTAATTCTCGTAAAATTAGCGTTAAGCTCTTAAAATTTCCAAAATTTCCTAAAATTCTTATTAATTACTAGATCGTAATAACGCTTTCTTTTTGCAAAATGGACTTGTTTCGACATATTTACAAAAATGTCATTTACATTAAAATAATAATGGTCCGTACAGCCGGGTATTACAATCCATCCACCTTATTTAAATTTTTTCCTCAAAATTTTATCATACAAACAACCCAGGATACTTAGCCATCATATCCTGCTGTCGCTCCCAAGTCGCCTCTTCCACCTCGTGGTTCCGCCACAGGACTTTAACTAGCGGAATCTCTTTGTTGCGCAACACTTTGATGGAAGACTCCAAAATACGTACCGGCCTCTCCTCATAAGTCAAGGTAGGCTGTACCTCGATTTTTGTTGCCTCCACAATATGCGATGGATTGCGCAGGCATTTCTGAAGCATAGATACGTGAAACACATCGTGGATACCGTCCATAGAAGCTGGAAGCTGCAGTCTATACGCCTTAGTCCCTATCCTCTTCAGAATAGGAAAGGGACCCACATAACGAGGGTTCAACTTACCCCTCCTTACAAATCTCAATACGCCCTTAAACGGAGAATATTTAAGATAAACCTCATCTCCTTCATCAAACTCTAGCCCTCTCCGTCTCGTGTCAGCATAGCTCTTCTGTCGGCTCTGAGCTATTTCAATACGCTGTCGGATAACGGCAATCTTCTCTGACGTTTGCTGTAGAATCTCAGGACCAACGATGCTGGCCTCGCCAACCTCGTCCCAATATAACGGAGACCTATACTTCCGTCCATACAACGCCTCGTATGGAGCCATGCCAATCATAGCCTGGAAGCTGTTGTTGTACGAGAACTCAATCAGAGGTAAATATCGGCTCCACGAGCCCTGAAACTCCAGCACACAAGCTCTGAGCATATCCTCCATAATCTGATTCGTCCTCTCTGTCTGACCATCAGTCTGAGGATAAAATGCAGTGTTGAAATTAAGCTGAGTCCCCATAGCTTTGTGCAGACTCTTCCAGAATTTCGATGTAAATCTCGGATCTCTGCCTGAGATAATCGAAACTGGTACTCTGTGCAATCTCACAATCTCCTGCACATAAAGCTCTGCGAGCTGATCCATCGAAGACGTCATCTTCACAAATAAGAAGTGGGCCGACTTTTGTCAATCGGTCCACGATCACCCAGATGCCGTCATGGCCCTTCGTCGTCCTCGGGAGCCCCACAATAAAATCCATGGAGATCTGCCCCTTTTCCACTCCAGAATCGGCAGTGGCTGTAGTGTTCCAGCCGGCCTTTGGTGTTCTGCTTTAACCTGTTGACAAACTAAACAGGTTTCAACGTACTTGGCGACCTCTCTCTTCATGTTCGGCCACCAGAAATGTTGTTTTAAATTCTGGTACATCTTGGTACTTCCCGGGTGCACAGAATAAGCTGAAGAATATGCTTCGGCCAAAATCTCTTTCTTTAACTACTCGTCTTTAGCACGTACCACCTATGTCTGAACTTCAGAATACCGTCATCTGACAAGTTAAATTCAGACACGTCACCTGAGGTCATGCTCAATCGAAGCTCCTCACACTCCATATCATTCTGCTGAGCTTCACGTATCTTATCTAGAATAGTCGGCCTGAGAGAAATGTTGGTGAGCATACTGGACAACTCTGCCACTATCTCCACATCGAACCTCTCGATCTCAGACTGCAGTGTAACTGACAATGCTGCAAGTGAAGGCTGACTCGCAGAAGGCACTCGGCTCTGAGCATCAGTGACCTTGTTCGTGTAACTCCTGGTTTTACGGGTTTTTCAATTTCGGGCGCAATGACATTTTCTGTAAATAATCGAAATGTGTCTGTTTTGCAAATCGAGAGTTTTAATGGAATCCTCATAATTAATGTGAATTTTAGAGGAATTATGGGAATTTAAGAAGATCAAACCGAAATATAATGCTTAAGTTTTCGGTTTTGACCTTATAGCGATTTAATTCGTAGAAATAGCAAATTATGTCCGTTTGGCGAACGGAAAGTTCTATTATAGCTCTAGAAATAAATGGGAATTATTGGAGAAATAAAGAAATTTGGAGAAAACGAACCGAGAGACAAACAATGAGGTAAATAAGGAATCTAATGGAGGGGCAAACTTGTCATTTGACAAGTCAAGGTTAATTAAATACACAAACCCTTTCTTCTACCCCACACTTAACGTTTTCTCCAAATTTTTCCTCCCACGGCGATTTTTGCTTCTCTTCCACAATTCTCCACCATCTTCATCGATTCCTCCTCCAACCTTCAAGGTTCCTTCAAGATTTCTTCTCCCCTCGCGATTCTTGGTAAGAATCTATAGTCTTCCGGCCGTCATTCTCGATTTCTAGCATTGTAAGTTGTTAGGGTTTTGTTGGATTTCATTGAAAACAACCGGGTTAGGTTAGGAATAGTTAGTTATTGCTTTATTGGTGATTATTGAACGTTATTAGGTAAAACATTCAAGTGTAGTTTGCATTTGATTGAAAAGTCGGGTATGGAGCTTTGGAAAACCTCCATTAATGGAGGATTGTTGTTTGTGAGCATAAGTTGCTCGATGAAATGCCCAAGAGAGAGAGTTATTAAAGTCCTAGGAAATTTTATTTAGTTAGGAGTTTCGTAAATTTCCGAGATTTTATGTTTAAACTCGGTTTTAACAAAGGACGCTATGAATTGATTTAGGTGATCAAGCTCAAGACGAGGAGCTCGGTGTGCACAGGACGAGAGGTAAGTTTTCGTGACTTACTTGGCCGATTTGGCCTACACCATAAGAAATTGTGTCAAGGATTGTTTGGTGCATTGTTTGTTTAATTGCTTTGGTTGGGTAGTTATGATTCAGTTATTTTATAGGTTAAGTATTGTGATGTTTTGATGGTAATCGTAAGGTTTTGATGGTATGCTCGTCATGTATGCTTTATTGTTCATTGAATTGTTCATGCATCACGGTTTGTAAAACGTCATGAAAATGAATTTCGCATCGTTTTTATGAAAAAGGAAATGCATGTAAAGGCAAGTAAAGTATCACAGTAAACAACCATGGCATGGGGTTATTGGGGATGAGGTTCAGAACCGGCGTTCCGTGATGAGCGGGTTTTTCTCCCTTCAAATGGTGTGGGCTGTCTAACCGCTTGATGTGCCCTATCCTTCTGTCGAGCGTTTCCGATAACCATAGACTGACACGTACTGATAAAAGAAATGACATGGACGGCTTTCATTGCATACATGATCATGCATATGCATTTACGTAGAACTTGCTGAGATTTTTATCTCATAGGTGTCTTTATGGTGTAGGTGACTACGAGCAAGGTGAGGACGATGTCTCTCCACCTGATGAGCCTGTAGCTTGAAGGAGGATGTTCATGGGAGCGGCCGGCGTAGTCGATGCGCACACGACCCATGGGAGCTATAGGTTGTGTATTTTGAGTTACTTTGGGTTGAAATGGGCGGATGGGGGATAATATGTGATGAAATGTATAGAAAATTCATATTAGGGTGCTTGGTATCTGGATAGGTTATAAACCGTGGTTTTGATGATTTTGATAGCTTCCGCTATGTATGGACGGCTGTGGATGAAATGGATAGGATATTGATGTTTGATGTATATTTGGATGAATATTGATGATTGTGGATATCTTGATGAAATAGAATGGACTTTGGATGAGTTTTGATGTTCTGAAAGTAGGTTTATGGTTTTGAGTTGAAATTGAAGTTTCGTGTCGGGATTTGATGAGGTTGAATGTTTGGTTTATGGATGGGGGTGGAATTGATATTGAATAGGTAGAGTTGGTTAAATTTGGAAGTGATTGGAGGTGTTGATTATGTACGAAATGTAAAATTTGCCTTTGCAGGGGTTGACCTGTGCCTGTAGGGGTAGACACCTTGCCAGGCAAGGGTCGACCGCTATTGCAAGGTGTCGACCGAACTTACAAAGGAATGCAACCCGAGAGCAAAACTGTTTTTGAAGTGTCAAACACTTAGACTAGGGGTCGACCGCTATTGCAAGGTGTCGACCGAACTTACAAAGGAATGCAACCCGAGAGCAAAACTGTTTTTGAAGTGTCGACCACTTAGACTAGGGGTCGACCGCTATTGTAAGGTGTCGACCGGTTTCAGTACAAACAAAAACCAGAACCTTTTTAGGGGTCGACCACTATTATGAAGTGTCGACCGAAAGCTCTAGGGGTCGACCAGAGTGCTTTTTATAGTGTTATACTTAGGATTTTGGTTAATTTTATTTTGTAACGAGTCTTCCACGCACAGTAGTCTTCCGCCGAATAAGGTTAATTGTCTCTAAACAAGTGAGATTAAAGGATTGAAACCTTAGACGAGTCATTTTGGGTACGTTTAAGTTGGATCCTGAATGTCGATAGAAATGGATTGAACGCCCGAGTCCGTTCTCTAAAGAGCGAAACGAAAGAAAACGAATAGTCAAATGATGAACGAATGAAAAATGCAATGAAAGAAATCCGATAAAGGCTTAAGTGAGAACGGGCGAGGGTAATATGCACGTATGCATGTAAACACGCACGACACAGGTCGTGGCGGCGCCGACACAGGGTCGGGGTCGTCACAGTTCGCCTTTCCTGGATGGTACTTGATTTCAAACTCGTAATCTTTAACAAATTCCAGCCATCTCCGCTGCCTCATGTTAAGCTCCTTTCGCGTAAATAAATACTTCAAGCTTTTGTGGTTAGAAAATATCTCGCACTGCTGCCCATATAAGTAATGCCTCCATATCTTCAGTGCGAAGACCACAGCTGCCGAGAAGCATACGCAATAACTTTGCCTTCCTGCATAAGCATGCATCCAAGCCCAACTCCGGAAGCATCGCAATATATGCTGAACTTATCGCCTTCAATAGGCAATGTCAACACCGGAGCCGTAGTCAATCTCTGCTTTAACTCTATAAAACTGTTGTCACAAGCAGCCGACCATATAAATTTCTCGTTCTCTGAGTCAAACGTGAAAGAGGAACTGCAATATTCGAAAATCCCTCTATGAACTTACGATAATAACCAGCTAATCCCAGAAATCCACGCACCTCACGTACGTTCTTCGGCTGTGGCCAATCTCTGACCACCTGAATTTTGCTCGGATCCACAGAAACTCCATCCTGTGATATGACATGGCCAAGAAAACTGACTTTGTCCAGCCAGAATTCGCACTTAGAAAACTTTGGATACAGCTGGTGTTGACTCAGAATCCTTAAAACAATTCTCAAATGCTCCTCGTGTTCTTCCTTCGTCTTAGAGTAGATCGGGATGTCATCGATGAAAACCACAACAAACTTGTCCAGATACTCCTTGAAGACACGGTTCATCAAATCCATAAACGCTGCAGGGGCATTAGTGAGTCCAAAAGACATGACAAGGAACTCGTAATGCCCGTACCTTGTTCGGAATGTCGTTTTTGGTATATCTTCCTTCCAGACCTTCAACTGATTGTAACCCCAGCGTAGATCAATCCTCGAAAATACTCGGGCACCTTGCAGCTGATCAAATAAATCATCAATCTGGGGCAGTGGATTCTTATTCTTCACTGTAAGCTTATTCAGCTCTCTGTAATCCACGCACATCCTGAGGGTTCTGTCTTTCTTCTTGACGAATAGAACGGGCGCACTCCAGGGTGAAACACTAGGTCGAATAAAACCCTTCTCCAACAACTGGTCAAGCTGAGTCTTCAGCTCTTTCAACTCGGCTGGTGCCAACCGGTACGGATTTTTAAATCTTGGCGCGGTGTTCGGATACACATCAATAGTAAATTCAATCTCCCGGTCTGGCGGTAACCCGGGAAGATCATCAAGGAATATCTCAGAGAATTCTCTGACTATAGGAATGTCACTCGGCTTTACTCTGCTGTGTAATTGAATATCAAATACTGCGGCCAAATAAATAGAGCACTCACCTTTAAACTGCTCATTGACCTTCATGGAATAAGAAATATCAAACAAGCATACCGCTCTATAGCAAATGGAGCGACAGTCTAAACAGCTGGGTACCATTATAGACCGAGAAGGTGCTAGAACTCAGGAGGCAGCAGCTTCTAGTAACCGAGGAATGGAGAGATTTCAGAGGCTCCAGCCCCCCATATTTAACGGACAGTCTACGGATCCCTCTTCAGCCGAGGAGTGGATTCGTACTATGGAGGACATGCTGGCTTATGCTAGCATTGAGGATAAGGAAAAGGTTGCATTGGTTACTTACCATTTGGCACTGGATGCCCGATTCTGGTGGGATTCCATCAAGGCGACCGCCGATGTGATGATAATGGGCTGGGAGCGATTCAAGATGCTGTTCTATGACAAGTATTTCAGCCATACCGTACGGGAGGAGAAGATGGTTGAATTTATGCAGTTGCGGCAGGTTAGTTCTATTGCCGAGTATGTGAGGAAGTTTGAAGCACTGTCCCGATTCGCGCCACGTCAAGTCAGCGTTAATGAGGACAAGGTACACAGATTTTTACAGGGACTTGGTCAGGAATTTCGGATGCGTCTTACCATATCAGGGGTGCGGAATGTATCCTATGATAAGATTGTGACCAGGGCCCTAGAGATTAAGGCAGTTGATAGGGATTCTGTCAAACCGAGGGAGCCAGCTAAGGGCTTCTTTCGAGAGTTTCACCCTCAGATCAGGAATAAGGGCTGGCAACCGAGAGCACAGCCTCAGCAACAACAACAGAGGGGAGTTAAAAGACCTTTGGAAGGAGGCAACGACCGAGGGAAAGGCAAACAGGTACAAGGGGCTTCTCAGTTACCACTTTTCCCTAAATGCCAGAGGGAGCACAGTGACCAGTGCAGAGTGGGAACGAATATGTGCTATCGGTGTGGAGAAGTGGGCCATTTTGTTAAAGACTGCCCGAAGCAGGGTCGAGATCAGTCAGGCAGTGATCAGAGGAGGATTATGCCAAGGATTTTTGCATTTATCGAGCCTGGTGATGTCGACGACGAGGCACATCCATCTGTGATAGCAAGTACTATATTGATTATGGGCACGGCTATTTTTACTTTGATGGATACAGGAGCTACGTACTCTTTCGTATCGACTGTATGCATGACTAGATTGGGATTAGAGTCTGAGTTAGCTGGGGTCGAGTATAGAGTGATGCTGCCTTCAGGAGAACATATGCAGTCAGAACGTATTCTCCAGGGCAATGTCATCTCGGTGGGGGATATTACCCTTTATGCTCGTTGGATAGTTATGAGCATAGAGCGGTATGATCTTATCTTAGGGATGGACTGGCTTTCGCAGCACTTCGCCACCATCGACTGTCAATTCGGGATTGTGACCTTTCGACCCCCAGGTAAAGCCGAGTTTTCTTATCAGGCGATGAACCGATAGGAAGAGTCGACTTTACTGTTTAAATTGAAGAAACCTGAGATGAAAAATACTACTCCTTCAATGAAACCCGATAGGAAGAGTCGAATTTACTGATCATTTGAGGAAACCCGAGAGAAATTATTGACTTCGGCTTAACGAATTTAACTGTCTTTAAATGAGTAAGATGAAAAGAATAAAATAAAAGTTTAAATTTTACGTCATTTTTAGGAATAGTGTTAGGGAAAATTAGGGTCGTTACACGATCGATCTCCACCTAGGAGCAGACCAATCGGCGACGCTTCTGTGCTAAATTGAAATTTCCCTGATTTCGTCTCATGAGGCGATTGATCTCCACAAGATGCAGATTGGTCTGCACAGGAAGCTGATCGATCTCCACTAGAAACAGATCGATCTCCTAAAACAAATTTTTATTTATTTATTTATTTTTATTTTTATTTTTAGTAACTTAAAACTTAAAACACCAAAACACATTAATCATACGAAGATAAAATGACTAATATTAACAAGATAAAATGACTAATTGAATAAACTAAAACTTAAAAAAATAAATGAATGTGTTACCTCCTACCAAGTGCTTGATTTAACGTCATCGGCTTGACATCTGACAAACCTTATGCATCGGGCGTAAGGTGAGTGACAAATGTATCACTCTCAATGTAACGACCCACGTCCCAAACCACGTACCCCGGCCCAGGCCCGTACACCTGGCACCGAGGCCCCGGCCCAAGCCCGTACACTTGGCACCGAGTTACGTGTCCGGCCACGTGTCCGGCCACGTGTCCGTTACTCACAGAACTTCCCTCTCCCTGAAGAGGAATTTTACCTTCCCCCCCACTCGAACCCAGGACCTCAGGGACTAGTATCTGGGGTGCAAGTGAGGAGTACCACTTGGGCTAGTAGCTCAAGTGGTACTCCTCACTTGTAGCCCAGGTACTTACCCTGAGGTCTTGGGTTCGAGTGGGGAGGAAGGCAAAAATCCTCTGCAGGGAGAGGGAAGTTCTGTGAGTTGGGCTTCCTAGTGCCAGGTGTGCGGGCCTGGGCTGGGGATTCAGTGCCAGGTGTACGGGCCTGGGCTGGGTTCGGTTCCAGGGGTCCCAGGAATGACTGGGCTGGGCCGGGGCTTGACAATAAAAGGCGCCTTTTATTGTAACGACCCACGTCCCGAACCACGCCCCCAGCCCAGGCCCGTACACCTGGCACCGAGGTTCCCGGCCCAAGCCCTTACACTTGGCACCGAGCCACGTGTCCGGCCACGTGTCCGTTACTCACAGAACTTTCCCCTCCCTGCAGGGTATTTTTGCCTCCCTCCCCACTCGAACCCAGGACCTTAGGGACTAGTACCCAAGGCTACAAGTGAGGAGTACCACTTGGGCTGGCCACGTGGCTCGGTGCCAAGTGTACGGGCTTGGGCCGGGAACCTCGGTGCCAGGTGTACGGGCCTGGGCTGGGGGCGTGGTTCGGGACGTGGGTCGTTACAAAAGATATTGTCCGCTCTGGGGATCTGGCCGCAGCCCAATATCCTCCCCTCACGGCTTTGTTTGGCGAGAACTTCCCGGAAGGTCACCCAACCTGGAATTGCTCTCGCCGAAGCACTTTTAACTTCGGAGTTCTTATGGGATCCGTCGCCAATCGTGCTCCAAAACGCGTCTTACTATTTTGGGAGGGATCTCTTACATATGTTTCATTTCCACATACTTCCCCAAGCGATGTGGGATTGTGACGACTCCCTCTTTACGACCTGTCACCTTCCGGCTCGCCCACGCGGACGTACCGCCATCCGGGTTCCGGTTCGTGCAGCCATCGTACTATACATGCACATTCGGGTCATCACAATCTACCATTTGTAACGACCTCATTTCCCAGCAAGATATTGTCCGCTCTGGGGATTGGGCCGCAGCCCAATATCCTCCCCTCACGGCTTTGTTTGGCGAGAACTTCCCGGAAGGTCACCCAACCTGGAATTGCTCTCCCCGAAGCACTTTTAACTTCGGAGTTCTTATGGGATCCGTTGCCAATTGTGCTCCAAAACGCGTCTTGCTATGTTGGGAGGGATCTCTTACATATGTTTCATTTCCACATACTTCCCCAAGCGATGTGGGATTGTGACGACCCCCTTTTTACGACCTGTCACCTTCCGGCTCGCCCGCGCGGACGTACCGCCATTCGGGTTCCGGTTCATGCAGCCATCGTACCATACTTGCACGTTCGGGTCATCACAATCACCCCCCCTCGGGGGCCCAACGTCCTCGTTGGCCACATTTCCGGTTGGGTACAGGCTCTGATACCATTTTTGTAACACCCCTAAAACTGTACCTATTTTTCCCGTATAAAATTTTATTTGTAACGACCTCATATCCCAGCAAGATATTGTCCGCTCTGGGGATTGGGCCGCAGCCCAATATCCTCCCCTCACGGCTTTGTTTGGCGAGAACTTCCCGGAAGGTCACCCAACCTGGAATTGCTCTCGCCGAAGCACTTTTAACTTCGGAGTTCTTATGGGATCCGTCGCCAATCGTGCTCCAAAACGCGTCTTACTATGTTGGGAGGGATCTCTTACATATGTTTCATTTCCACATACTTCCCCAAGCGATGTGGGATTGTGACGACTCCCTCTTTACGACCTGTCACCCTCAATAACACCACCAAAATATGGTTTCACTCTTTGATCGTTTACCTTAAATATTCCATTGTCCACTTGGCACAGCTCGATGGCACCATGAGGAAACACTTGAACTATCGTAAATGGACCCGACCATCTTGATTTTAGCTTTCCAAGAAAGAGCTTCAAATGCGAATTAAATAGTAACACTTGTTGACTTGACGCTAACTCTTTCTTCATGATATGCTTATCATGTCACTCTTTTGTTTTCTCCTTGTAAATCTTGGAATTCTTATAAGCGTTGGTACGCAATTCATCGAGTTCATTCATTTGGAGGAGGCGTTTGTGACTGGTGGCTGTCAAGTTAAAATTTAGCATTTTCGTAGCCCACCAATCCTGGTGTTCAAGTTCGACGGGTAAGTGACAAGCTTTACCAAATACCAACCGATATGGTGACATTCCCAAAGGAGTTTTGAAAGCGGTTCGATAAGCCCATAGTGTGTCATCCAACTTGAGTGCCCAATCTTTACGTGAAATACTAACCGTCTTCTCGAGAATAAGCTTAACTTCACGATTGGAGACTTCCGCTTGACCATTTGATTGGAGGTGATACGCCAATTCCATGCGATGCCTAACACCATATTTCAAAAGTAGCAAATCAAATTGTTTATTACAAAAAAGTGTACATTCGTCACTAATGATGGCGTGAGGCATGCCAAAACGGGTGAATGTGGAAAGCGCAACAATTTCTGCTCTTCCATTGTAGATAAATCAGCCGAAATAATAAAAAGAAGAGTAAAATTTTTACCAATGAATGCTTAGCAAAGGTGCTAAGGTAAAGACTTAAGCTCAAGAACATGTGGACTCTCAATAGATGGCAGAACCAGTAATGACGATTCCCCCAAACATTCAATGTACTTCTTCCGATTAGGCTCGAATGAGTCAATCCAAAAAGCATAATCTTTCGCATTCGAGTTATCATCAGGAGGAAAATTATGGTTTAGTAAGCATACCTCAAGAGAGTCGCGTGGTTGAATTGAAACTTCCACTTTTACGGTGTCAAGGACTTCCACCCGAAACACATCATCGCTAGCTTTTGGGTATTTCATTGAATTAAACACATTAAACGTCACCTCCTCATCTTGCACTCGCAATTTATGTAACACCCGGTTCTTTACGGGATTTTGTAATTATATATGTATAATGGTATTTTTGTAATTATGTCAAATTAAGTTGGTTTCGTGAAAAGAAAGCGTTGTTACGATCCTAATAATTAATATGAATTTTAAGAAAATTTTGGGAATTTTAGGAGTTTAACGGTAATTTTACGAGAATTACGTTTCTCGTAATATAAAGGACGTTGTGGTAAAAATAATAAATGAGATCCGTTTTGTGTACGGATAGTTTTAATGGAACCTTAATAATAAGTTAGATTTATTGGCAAAATAAGGAAGTTTGGAGAAACCGAATCGTTAGCTAAATAACGAAACAAAGGACGAAACAAATAGAAAATCAAAGGAAGGGCAAAATGGTAATTTGCAAAGTCAAAATTTATTAAAAACCACATTTTTCTCTTCTTCTCCAGCACTCAACGCGATTTTCTTCTCAAAACCTTCCAGGCAATTTTTCATCGCCCCTCACGCGACTCCTCCTTCAAGCGATCGTTTCCCCTCCGAACAACTTTCGTTCTTCGTGTTTCCTCCTGCAATCAACGCTCTAGGTAAGGTTTTATAGTTTTCGGACTTTAGTTATCGATTTTCACGGGGTTAAAACGATTAGGGTTTCGTTTAGAGTTTCGTTAAAAACGTGATTTAGGGTTTGAAATTTATAGGTTTACCGTGTTTGTGGATATAAAGGACGTATTGAGCGTTATTGGATGAAGTTAACCGATTTAGGACAAATGTTTGGGATTTATGAATTTTTGGGTTTTTGGAAAAACTCGTTAATGGCAGTTTTGAGGTATCGAGCATTAATTGTTTGTTGAAATGTCTCGATTAGTTAAGTTAGAATTTTAGAAATTTCCTTAGTTAAAGATTTCGTTAATTTGGATGTTAATGGTTCAAACGCGTTTTAACGATAACTATTGTGAATTGCTTAGGGGAACAATGCTCGTGGACGGAGCTTGAAGTTCAACGCGCACGAGGTAAGTTCTCGTGACTTACTCTAGCCGATTGGCCTACACCGTACGTCGAAGTCGCGTCGAGGATCATTGGAGTCTTGGTTGTTTAAATGTTTTGGTTGGGTAGTTGGGATTAATTCTTTTATAGGTTATGCTTTTATTGTCTTGATGGTATGTATGATGTATGTTTACTTTAAGCACGTAATTGTTCATGCATCATGGTTTTCAATTATGCATAGAAAATGAATTTCCACACTATGTTTTCATGAAAAGAGATGTGGCCTGAAAGGGGGCTATTGATCTATTGTGTAGGCCAAAAGGGGTTTGTCATAATACCACATCGCCCATAACGAAATGAATCTAAGTAATCTGTTATCTGGTCATGCAAGGTGGGGCTCATGCACAGCTATATACGGATGTAAGCGTGTACCCCCCCTCCCCCGTTAGGTGGAGAGGGTTGTCCAATCGCGGGACGTTTCCTCTCCATATAATAGGCTGAGACCTCGGTGATATTCTGTCTGCGACGTAATGATAAAAAAATGTTGCATGATTTCTGAAACTCATATGCATAGCATGCATCTGCATTTACGAAACTCGCTGAGCCTTTAGCTCATAGTTGTCTGTATGGTGTAGGTGATCTAGACACAGGTGAGGACGAGATCCCTCCACCCGAGGAATGATCAGTTGAAGAAAGATGGCCAGTGGGAGTGTGCTGGCGCAATTGGTGCGATTTTGACCCGTGGGACTATTTGTAAGTATTTTGGGAACACGATAGTTTGATAGAAAGATAGGTTAATTGTATAGATAGATACATTTTAGGTTGTTTGGATCTGGATAATGGATTGATGTTTTATAAAACGTTTTGTTAAACCTATCGTTAGTGAACTGCTGGATTGCTGAATTTCTTAGGAATTTCGTTTGGTTTTCAAATGGTTCGACACAGTTCGTTTTTACGAGATTTTATTACGTTTTGATTATGGGTCGAGGGGATGGTCGGTAGTTTATGAGTGGGTGATTATGAAAGGTTTTTAGTATGGTTTAATGTTGAAATGTTTTAGTGTGTATATGTGGTAAGGAATATGTGCAGGAAAAAGGGAAGAAGGAAGAAAAAGAGAGAGGTGAGCTCCCTGGAATTTCGGATTCCAGGGAGGTTGCCGATCGATCGCCTAAGGAGGTGATCGATCGAAAACAAAGGTCGCTGTTCTCTGGAAAATCCAGAGAGCATGGCGATCGATCGTGGGGCGATCGATCGCCAGTGTGAGGGGCGATCGAGCGCCCCTCCTATTTTTGTCCAGCGATCGATCGCCTGATAATGGGGCGATTGATCGCCCCTATAGTTTTTGGGACAATTGTCCCTTTTGCCCCTCCATTTGTTGGCCGATTATTCTCCTCTGTTTTAATTGTTTTAAACAATTGTTTTAAGTTCTATTTAAGTGGTTTTAAAATATAGTTTTTCAAACTGTTTTAACAATTTAGTCTACGATTTAAATTCCACTCAAACGTTACGAAGTTTACAATGATAAATTATATATAAAAAAAGGGGATAAAAGAAAAATTTATACGGGAAATTAAGGGTACAATGTTAGGGTCGCTACAGTTATGGTATTAGAGCCCCCGGGTTTTAAAATCGGTTCTGTAGACTGCTCGACTGCACAGCCACTACATGGACGTCCTTCCTCAACTGTAAGTATGTTTAATACTTTATTTGATTTCGATTTCTTAGAGTATTTGTTTTAACTTTTATATAGGAGTTATAAAAAAAAATGGTGCGTCGAGGGAATGACCGAGAAGACCGAGACGATACGATAGACCAACTTAAGGGATTTATTGCCCAACAATCCCAACACATGGAACGACAGGCTCAACAAACGGAGAGACAGTCCCAGCAGCTGGAGAGATTCCAGAAGCTCCAACCTCCCGTGTTCAATGGGCAGTCTGCGGATCCCTCTTCAGCCGAGGAGTGGATTCGAACCATGGAGGACATGCTGGCCTATACAAGTATAGAGGACGGAGAGAAGGTTGCGTTGGTGACTTATCACTTAGCACTAGATGCCCGGTTTTTGTGGGATTCCATCAAGGCAACCACCGATGTGACGATTATGAGTTGGGAGTGTTTCAGAATGGTATTTTATGACAAGTATTTCAGCAATACAGTACGGGAGGCGAAAATAGTGGAGGTCATGCAACTGCGGCAGGTTGGTTTGATTGCCGAGTATGTGAGGAGGTTTGAGGCCCTGTCCCGATTCGCGCCACATCAGGTCAGTGTTAATGAGGACAAGGTACGCAGATTTGTACAGGGGCTTGGCCAAGAAATTCGGAAGAGTCTTACCATATCAAGGGTGCGGAATGTATCCTATGATGAGATAGTGGCCAGGGCACTTGAGATTGAGGCTGTTGATCAGAGTTCTGTTAAACCAAGGGAGCCAGTTAAGGGCTTTTTTCGTGAGATCCACCCTCAGTCCAGAAATAAAGGCTGGCAACTGAGAGGAAAACCACAGCAACAACAACAGAGAGGCGTGAAAAGGCCTTTAGAGGGAGGCAATGATCGAGGGAAAGGCAAGCAAGTACAGGGGGCTTCTAAGATACCTTGGTGCCCTAAATGTTAGAGAGAACACAGTGGAGAGTGCCGGGTGGGCACTAACAATGTTATAGATGTGGTGAAGTCGGCCATTTTGTCAGAGATTGTCCAAAGCCAGGCCGAGATCAGTTGGGCGGGGATCAGAGGAGAGTCATTCTTAGGATCTTTGCCTTTATCGAGCCTGGTGATGTTGACGATGAGGCTCAGCCCTCAGTGATAGCAGGTACTATTTTGATTATGGGTGTAGCGGTATTTTCTTTGATAGACACGGGAGCTACGCACTCTTTTATCTCAACTGCTTGCATGACTAGATTGGGGTTAGCGTTTGAGTTAGCAGAGTTTGAGTATAGAGTAATGCTACCTTCATGAGAGCATATGCATTCAGATCGTATTCTCCAGGGCAATGTCGTCTCAGTGGGGGATACTACCCTTTATGCTTGTCTGATAGTTATGAGTATAGAGCGCTACGATCTTATCTTAGGGATGGACTAGCTTTCACAGCACTTCGCCACCATCGATTGTCGATCCGGGATTGTGACTTTTCGGCCTCCGGGTAAAGCTGAGTTTGCTTATCAGGCGATGAACTGATTGAGTGGATCGCCTACTTCTTATTCCACGAAGGTCAATGAGCAATTTAATGGTGAGTGCTCTATTTATCTGGCCACAGTAGTTGATACTCAGTTGCTCTGTAGAGTAAAGCTGAATGACATTCCTATAGTTAGAGAATTCTCTGAAATATTCCTTGATGATCTTCCCAGATTACCACCGGACATGGAGATTGAATTTACCATTGATGTATATCCGAGCTCTCCGCCAGTGTCTAAGAATCCATACAGATTGGCGCCTGCTGAATTGAGAGAGTTGAAAACTCAGCTTGAGGAGTTGCTGGGTAAGGGTTTCATACGACCCAGTTTTTCACCCTGGGGTGCGCCCGTTCTGTTTGTTAAGAAGAAGGACGGGACTCTCAGGATGTGTGTGGATTACAGGGAGCTGAATAAGCTCACAGTGAAGAATAAGTATCCACTGCCTCAGATAGATGATTTGTTTGATCAACTGCAGGGTGCCCGAGTGTTTTCCAGAATTGACCTACGCTCCGGTTATTATCAGTTGAAAGTCCAAAAGGAAGATATTCAGAAAACAGCATTCCGAACGAGGTATGGTCATTACGAGTTCCTTGTTATGTCTTTTGGAATTACTAATGCCCCTGCAGTGTTTATGGACTTGATGAACCGTGTTTTCAAGGAGTATTTGGACAAGCTAGTCGTTGTTTTAATTGACGACATCTTGATCTATTCAAAGACGAAAGAAGAACATGAAGAGCATTTGAGGATAGTTCTAAGGATTCTATGTCAGCACCAGTTGTATCCGAAGTTCTCTAAGTGCGAGTTCTGGCTGGACAAAGTTGATTTTCTTGGCCATGTCATATCACAGGAAGGAGTTTCTGTTGATCCGAGTAAAATTCAGATGGTCAGAGATTGGCCACAGCCTAAAAACGTGCGTGAAGTGCGTAGATTTCTCAGGTTGGCTGGTTATTATCGGAAGTTCATAGAGGGGTTCTCGAAGATTGCATTTCCTCTCTCACGCTTAACTCGGAAGAATGAGAGGTTTATATGGTTGGCTGCTTGTGATGGGAGTTTTATTGAGTTGAAGTAGAAGCTGACCACAGCTCCAGTTCTAACGCTGCCTGTTGAAGGTAATAAATTCAGTATTTACTGTGATGCGTCTGGAGTTGGACTTGGTTGTGTATTGATGCAGGAATGAAAGGTTATTGCTTATACTTCTCGACAGTTGAAGCCGTATGAGCAGAATTATCCTACACATGACCTGGAGTTAACAGCTGTGGTTTTCGCACTGAAGATTTGGAGACATTATTTATATGGACAACAGCGCGAGATATATTCAGACCACAAGAGCTTAAAGTATTTGTTTACGCAGAAGGAACTTAATATGCGGCAGAGAAGGTGGCTAGAGTTCGTCAAAGACTATGAGTTTGAGATTAAGTACCACCCGAGAAGGGCGAACAAGGTCGCTGACGCTTTGAGCCGAATGCCTACTTCGAGTCAGGCTTCACTTGTAGCGATGTCGGTTACGTTGAGGTCTGAGATTGAGATGTTCGATGTGGAGATTGTGGCAGAGTTGTCCAGTATGCTCACTAACATTTCTCTCAGGCCAACTATTCTGGATAAGATACGTGAAGCTCAACAGAAAAATATGGAGTGTGAGGAGCTTCGATTGAGCATGACATCTGGAAACTTGTCTGAATTTAAATTTTCAGATGATGGTATTCTAAAATTCAGGCATAGGTGGTACGTGCCTAACGAAGAGGAGTTAAAGAAAGAGATTTTGGCCGAAGCACATTCTTCAGCTTATTCTGTACACCCAGGAAGTACCAAGATGTACGAGGACTTAAAGCAACATTTTTGGTGGCCGAACATGAAGAGAGAGGTCGCCAAGTACGTTGAAACCTGTTTAGTTTGTCAACAGGTAAAGGCTAAACACCAGAGGCCGGCCGGAACATTACAGCCACTGCCGATTCCAGAGTGGAAATGGGAGCAGATCTCCATGGATTTTATTGTGGGGCTTCCGAGGATGACAAAAGGGCATGACGGCATCTGGGTGATTGTGGACCGATTGACAAAGTCGGTTCACTTTTTATCTGTGAAGATGACATCTTCTATGGATCAGCTCGTCGAGCTTTATGTGCAGAGATTGTTAGGCTGCATGGAGTGCCAGTTTTCATTGTCTCAGATCGAGATCCGAGATTTATATCGAAGTTCTGGAAGAGTCTGCACAAAGCTATGAGAACTCAGCTAAATTTCAGCACGGCATTTCATCCTCAGACTGATGGTCAAACAGAGAGGACGAATCAGATTCTGGAGGATATGCTCAGAGCTTGTGTGTTGGAATTTCAAGGATCGTGGAGCAGGTATTTGCCACTGATCGAGTTCTCTTACAACAACAGCTTCCAGGCTACCATTGGTATGGCTCCGTACGAAGCTTTGTATAGTCGAAAGTGTAGGTCTCCGTTATATTGGGACAAGGTTGGCGAAGCTGGTATTGTCGGTCCCGAGATTCTACAGCAAACGGCAGAGAAGATTGCCGTTATCAGACAGCGTATCGAGATAGCTCAGAGTCGAGAAAAGAGCTATGCTGACACAAGATGGAGGGAACTGGAATTCGAAGAAGGTGATGAGGTTTATTTGAAGATTTCTCCGTTCAAGGGAGTTATGAGATTTGGAAGAAAGGGCAAGCTAAGCCCTCGATATGTGGGACCCTTCCCTATTTTGAAGAAGATTGGAAAGATGGCGTATCGATTGCAGCTTCTGGCTTCAATGAAGGGTATCCACAATGTATTTCACGTGTCTATGCTTCGGAAGTGTTTGCGCGATCCATCGCATATTGTGGAGGCAAGAGAGATCGAGGTATAGCCTACCTTGACTTATGTGGAGAAGCCGGTACATATTTTGGAGTCTTCCATCAAAGTCTTGCGCAACAAAGAAATCCGCTAGTCAAAGTCTTATGGCAGAACCATGAGGTGGAAGAACCTACTTGGGAGCGACAGCAGGATATGATGGATAAGTATTCTGAGTTGTTTGTATGATGAAATTTTGAGGACAAAATTTTAAATAAGGTGAATGGAATGTAACACTCGGTTCTTTACGGGATTTTGTAATTATATATGTATAATGACATTTTTATAATTATGTCAAATTAAGTCGGTTTCATGAAAAGAAAGCGTTATTACGATGCTAATAATTAATATGGATTTTAAGAAAATTTTGGGAATTTTAGGAGTTTAACGTTAATTTTACGAGAATTACGTTTCTCGTAATATAAAGGACGTTGTGGTAAAAATAGTAAATAAGGTCTGTTTTGTGTACGGACAGTTTTAATGGAACCCTAGTAATAAGTTAGATTTATTGGCGAAATAAAGAAGTTTGGAGAAACCGAATCGTTAGCTAAATAACAAAATAAAGGACGAAATAAATAAAAAATCAAAGGAATGGCAAAATGGTAATTTGCAAATTCAACATTATTAAAAACCACATTTTTCTCTTCTTCTCCAGCACTCAACGCGATTTTCTTCTCAAAACCTTCCAGGCGATTTTTCATCGCCCCTCACGTGACTCCTCCTTCAAGCGATCGTTTCCCCTCCGATCAACTTCCGTTCTTCGTGTTTCCTCCTCCAAGCAACGCTCTAGGTAAGGTTTTATAGTTTTTGGACTTTAGTTATCGATTTTCACGGGGTTAAAACGATTAGAGTTTCGTTTAGGGTTTCGTTAAAAACGTGATTTAGGGTTTGAAATTTATAGGTTTACCGTGTTTGTGGATATAAAGAACGTATTGAGCGTTATTGGACGAAGTAACAAATTTAGGACAAATGTTAGGGATTGATGAATTTTTGGGTGTTTGGAAAAACTCGTTAATGGCGGTTTTGAGGTATCGAGCATTAATTGTTTGTTAAAATGCCTCGATTAGTTAAGTTAGAATTTTAGAAATTTCCTTAGTTAATGATTTCGTTAATTTGGACGTTAATGGTTCAAATGCATTTTAACGATAACTATTGTCAATTACTTAGGTGAACAACGCTCGTGGATGGAGCTTGAAGTTCAACGCGCACGAGGTAAGTTTTCGTGACTTACTCTGGCCGATTGGCCTACACCGTACGTCGAAGTCGCGTCGAGAATCATTGGAGTCTTGGTTGTTTAAATGTTTTGGTTGGGTAGTTAGGATTAGTTCTTTTATAGGTTATGCTTTTATTGTCTCGATGGTATGTATGATGTATATTTACTTTAAGCACGTAATTGTTCATGCATCATGGTTTTCAATTATGCATAGAAAATGAATTTCCGCACTATGTTTTCATGAAAAGAGATGTGGCCCGAAAGGGGGCTATTGATCTATTGTGAGGCCAAAAGGGGTCTGTCATAATACCACATCGCCCATAACAAAATGAATCTAAATAATCTGTTATCTGGTCATGCGAGGTGGGGCTCAGGAACGGCTGTATACGGATGTAAGCGTGTACCCCCCCCCCCCCCCCCGGTTTGGTGGAGAGGGTTATCTAATCGTGGGACGTTTCCTCTCCATCTAATAGGCTGAGACCTCGGTAATATTCTGAAACTCATATGCATAGCATGCATCTGCATTTACGAAACTCGCTGAGCCTTTAGCTCATAGTTGTCTGCATGGTGTAGGTGATCTAGACACAAGTGAGAACGAGATCCCTCTACCCGAGGAATGATCAGTTGAAGAAAGATGGCTTGTGGGAGTGTGCTGGCACAGTCGGTGTGATTTTGACCCGTGGGACTATTGGTAAGTATTTTGGGAACACGATAGTTTGATAGAAAGATAGGTTAATTGTATAGATAGATACATTTTAGGTTGTTTGGATCTGAATAATGGATTGATGTTTTATAAAACGTTTTGTTAAACCTGTCGTTAGTGAACTGCTGGATTGCTGAATTTCTTAGGGATTTCGTTTGGTTTTCAAATGGTTCGACGCAGTTCGTTTTTACGAGATTTTATTACGTTTTGATTATGGGTCGAGGGGATGGTCGGTAGTTTATGAGTGGGTGATTATGAAAGGTTTTTAGTATGGTTTAATGTTGAAATGTCTTAATGTGTATATGTGGTAAGGAATATGCGCAGGAAAAAGGGAAGAAGGAAGAAAAAAAGAGAGGCGAGCTCCTTGGAATTTCGGATTCCAGGGAGGTTGTCGATCGATCTCCTAAGGAGGGGATCGATCGTCAACAAAGGTTGCTGCTCTCTGGAAAATCCAGAGAGCACGCGATCGATCGCCAGTGTGAGGGGCGATCGAGCGCCCCTCCTATTTTTGTCCAGGCGATCGATCGCCTGATAATGGGGCGATCGATCGCCCCTATAGTTTTTGGGATAATTGTCCCTTTTGCCCCTCCATTTGTTGGCCGATTATTCTCCTCTATTTTAATTGTTTTAAACAATTGTTTTAAGTTCTATTTAAGTGGTTTTAAAATATAGTTTTTCGAATGGTTTTAACAATTTAGTCTACGATTTAAATTCCGCTCAAACTTTACAAAGTTTACAAGGATAAATTATAAAAAAAAAAAAAAGAAAAGAAAAAAGGGATAAAAGAAAAATTTATACGGGAAATTAAGGGTACAGTGTTAGGGTCGCTACAATTTAAGTTCACCTCTTTGAATATTAATTAACGTACCTCCTGTTGCCAAGAACGGTCGGCCTAAAATAGTAGAGATATCACGATCGTCTTCCATATAAAGGACTACAAAATCAGCGAGAAAGATAAACTTGTCGACTTTGACAAAGACATGCTCAATCACCCCACGTGGATGCTTGATAGAACGATCAGGCATTTGTAGAATCACTCTTGAGGGATTTGGTTCACCAAGACCAAACTTCTGAAATATGGATAGTGGCATTAAATTGATACTAGCACCCAAATCACACAATGTCCGCTCAAAAATAGACTCCTCAATTGTATATGGGATGGTGAAACTCTCGGATCTTTCAGTTTTTGTGGAAGCTTTCGTTGAATAATAGTGCTATATTCCTCGGTCAAAATGATCATGTTATATTCTTCGATCTTATGCTTGTGAGACAAAATATCTTTAAAGAACTTTGCGTAGCTAGGCATTTGCTTGAGAGCCTCGGCGAATGGAATGTTGATGTGTAATTGCTTGAACACTTCCAAAATTTTTCCAAATTACTTGTCTATCTTTACGTTCTTTAGACGTTGAGGAAAGAAACCCATGGTGTTACCTCTGTCAAACTTTGTGATATAACTATTTGCGGCTTCTGTGCTTCACTTTCAACCGGAGATGATGATGAATCTTTACTCTCACGTTCGACTCCCTTCTTCATTTCTTGACTATAATTATCAACCACCGTACCACTCCTAAGAGTGATTGCATTGCATTAATCTTTTGGGTTCACTTCCGTGGAACTCGGCAATGCATCTTGAGGTTATCCATTGAGTGTATTAACAATTTGACCCAATTGAATCTCCAAGCTTCGGATCTGAGCCGATTGATTTTGCAAGGTAGTTCGAGTCTCTGCCATGAACTTAGTAGTGTGCTCACCCATTTTAGCGACTATTTCATCAAGACCAGGCTTTCTCTCTTGGAATGGTTGAGCATGTTGAGAGGATTACGGCATTTGCACAGCATTATTCGGATTCTTCCATGAGAAGTTTGAGTGATTATTGCGCGCTCCCGTGCAGTAATTATTAGAATTCTGAAAATTCGGCCAATTGTAGTTCCCAACGAAGTTTGGTTGCTTGGACAAGTCATTTGCCATTAGATTACCTTCTTGGCATTCATCACTTGCATGTGGCCCTTGACACCATTGACATGCTCCATTGGAGAGTAAACTGAATTGACCGGAGCTTGGTTACTCTATAGTTGCTCGGCAATAGATGTGATTTGAACGGTCAAAGTCTTCACTGCATCCATCTCAGGAGTGCCCGGTTACTTTTTCAGAACCTGTCACTCAATCAGACATTGGTCGTTATTCAATGTTAACTCTGCCAATAGAGAAAATGCCGCTACTTTGGTCTTTTGGAGAAGTGAACCACATGTGGCTGCGGTAACAAAAATCCTTGTAGAAGCTGATAAACCAATGAAGAACGTTTGGACTTGCATCCAACGTGGCAAACCATGTTGTGGTTACTTTTCGCAATAGTTTCTTGAAACGAGCCCACAATTCATATAACATCTCACCCTCGAATTGGCTGAAATAAATGATCTCATTACAGTACTTTGTAGTCTTTTCAAAAGGGAAAAATTTAGATAAAAACTTTTGGCAAAGTTCGGCCCATGTTGTGATGGAATCAGCCAGCAAAGAGTGCAACCAATTTTTTGCTTGGTCCCTCTACAAGAATGGAAACAACCGCAGCCGAACAACATCATCTGAAATATTGTTGAACTTAAAAGTATCACATACCTCCAAAAAGTTGGCAATGTGATTTTTAAGATTCTCAGAGGGTAGTCCATAGAATTGCCACTGTTGGATCATATGTATAGTTTCCAGCTTGATCTCAAAGTTGTTGGCCATAATCACTGGTTTACGAATAGCAGATTGGACACCGACCACAGATGGCATCACATAGTCAAGTAGTGTTCGTGTATCGCTTTCTTCATTTTGCTCGTAAGCCATAGTTGCTTCCCTTGTTTTCTTTCGATTCCTATGACAAGTACGTTCCATTTCTGGATCGATTGGAATAATATTGGCGGTATCTTGTTTTCGCATACACTTACAAAAGCAAGTATAACAAATAAAGTAATTGAATTCAAATATAAATTAGAATTATTTAATTTAAAAATAGAAAAATAAATAGTCCCCGGCAACGACGCCAAAGACTTGTTGCAAAAAATAAGAACACAAGTGCACGTGTCGCAAAAGTAATAAAGTGAATAAATACGAGTTGATCCCACGAGTACTATTTCCACTAATTGTTAAATGACTTTAATTCTATTATAGATGAACTATGGAACTTTGATAATTTTGATTAAAACAATAGCAAGAGAACTTAATTAAATAAACTAAAATTGAATAAATTTGTAGAATCTAAAGAGAGAAAAATCTAGAGCTTTTGATTTTACCTTAATTAATCATGTTTAGTAATCCTAACTCAATTTATTAATATATATTCCTATGTATTGATAGCGATTTCACAAATATATGCATCAATCTCTCCAGAGTAATGACACACTTATTCAACTAATGAGTTATTACCTCTCGGTCTCAAACCCTAGCAATTAATTGAATACATTACAAACGAGAAATCAAACTACCACATGAACGTCTTAGCTATCCCTATTCTACGATCTTTTTTATGGCGAATTAACCATTGCATAATTATTTTTCACCTCGGCTCAAAACAATCATACGAACATGCTATTGTTGATCAGACAATCGCAAATAATAAGAACAATAATAATTCACTTAACACATAATTGGAATGCAACATCAACAAATTGAATTAAAGAAAATATCAAACAATCATAATTCGGCTACATCTTAACTCTAGAGAAGAAAATTAGTTCATAGTAAAATAACGAAAAGAAACAAGAATCAAAATGATGATGTTCATAGTTGCAACGAAAAATGGGAGAGAACTATGCTTTTGAATGCGAATTCATGACGGAAACGATCTCCTCTTTGTTCCTCTCTACCTCTCTCTGATACCAATTGTAGGACCGTTATTGTCTAAGAGGGGGGGGGATGAATTAGATTTTTCTCGCTTAATCTCTTTTACTTAATGTAATGTAAATTACTCAAGTTGTTGCTTACTGATTCAAATAAACAGAGAGAGAGAGAGAGAGAAACAACACCGTGATTTTTACGTGGTTCGGCTAACCTTGCCTACGTCCACGCTTCAAGGATATTCCCCTTGAAGTTTCACTACTTCTCTTCCACGAGAAAACTTGATTGGACTTCACAGGCACCAATCAACTGCCTTTACACTTCGATTGAACTTTACGGGCATCAATCGTTGCCTTTACACTTTTCACAAGATGAACAATATCGAGCACAAGGATTACACTCTCAAGATAAAAATGTAACGACCTCGTTTCCCCGCAAGATATTGTCCGCTCTGGGGATTGGGTCGTAGCACAATATCCTCCCCTCACGGCTTTGTTTGGCGAGAACTTCCTGGAAGGTCACCCAACCTGGAATTGCTCTCGCCGAAGCACTTTTAACTTCGGAGTTCTTATGGGATCCGTTGTCAATTGTGCTCCAAAACGGGTCTTGCAATGTTGGGAGGGTCTCTTTACATATGTTTCATTTCCACATACTTCCCCAAGCGATGTGGGATTGTGACGACCCCCTTTTTACGACCCGGGATTTGCCTATACTCGAGTCCGGGATTCGCCTACACTCGGCTTAGGTCCCGAGGTTTGCCCTGCAGTCGTACACATACGTTCACATTCGGGTCATCACAAAAAAACTCAAGTTCTAAGGTAGAGAGATGTAAATAGTTGTAGAAGCTTTTTGCTCGTGAGAATTGATTGTAAGAATTGGCAAAATTTCTTCTTCTGAGCTTCATTCTTCGTTTTATACTTGCATTTGTAATCTGCTCTTCATCCAGAAGGCTCCTTGTTTCTGTACAAAAACTCTGACCGTTGTGAATAGTCCGTACTCAGAAAAACTAGCCGTTGAGCTCTGGAGTCGCTATCACTTATGGCGGAAGACTTCGGTTGATGTTATTCAATTGGACGACTTCATGATTTAGATGATGTTGTCTATTTGGACAAAGTCTTGATTCGGTTGATGTTCAAGGTTTGGACGAAGTCTTGATTCGCTTGATGTTCAAGGTTTGGACGACGTCGATTTCGGTTGGTGTTCAAAGTCTGGACGACGTCGATTTCGGTTGATGTTCAAAGTCTGGACGATAGCGTTTTTCTTTTAACTGTGGACGACTGCGTCTATCTTTTGACTGTGGACGACTGCGTCTTTCTTTTGAACGTGGACGACTGCGTCTATCTTTTGAGCATGGACGACTGCGTCTATCTTTTGAGCGTGGACGACTGCGTCTATCTTTTGACCTTGGACGTTTGCGTCTTTCTCTGTTTTCTTTCACGTGGACGATTGACTGTGGACTAATAGCACTTAACTAAAAATCGTCAGAAAAACATAATACCCTTTTCAAAGGGCATTTCCAGACATATGCGATAAACTCAATAAATCAATTATTCAGCTCATATATTTCATAGTAGTCATCCTCATCAGTTCATACATTTCTTATTAATAATCATTTTCTATTCTTATATTTGTCATTAAACATTATCATAAAAAATATAGTTACTTAAAACATATTTTAAGCTAACAACAATCTCCTCTTTGTTCCTCTCTACCTCTCTCTCCTTGTTTTTGGTTGCGTCATTCCTTTATAACCTAATTTTGGAGTAAATTCGGCGTCCCTATAATCATCGACTAAGATTTTCTGATTAAAATCACTAAAATTGTATCTTTTTAAACGCGTCAGATAATTGATCCCCTTATGTAGGTGATCAGTCAGCTCCATTAGGAGATTGATCTCCTCCAATATGGAGATCAATTGGCACCCTCAGAAGATTGATGTCCTTCAATAAGGAGATCAATCAGCACCTCAGGAGATTGATCTGTTTCAATAAGAAGATCAATCGGCACCCTCTCGGGTTTATATCTTTTACTTTTTCAAATAGTGCCCGAAAGAAATCACCGAAATCAATTCTTGAGCTCTAATTGTCTTTATTGAAACTTCAAATCTGCTATATTTCATTTATCTGCGCACTTACACCAAAAATGTCAAATCTTCTTAAACACTTGAGAAAAACTTATCGAATCAAATATAAAATAGTACAAATAAGGTGTAAAATACACACTTATCACTTACTCTTCTACTTTTATTTTTACTTCTACTTCTATTTATAGTTCTATTGTTTTTGTTAGCTTCTCACTATTAACAGTAACCAGATGCACTATCCAATCCAGCCCCACACATCAGCATCAATCAATTTGCATGCCAAAATTCCACGTTCACACTAGCTGCCTATCATAGAAAAACACCCTTTAATTTAGTTTAAGTTTATTGGCATCAAGATGCATTTTAAATATGATGGTGATTGGTGGGTGTCAAAGTAGCTTAATATGTATTATAATTATGTGTTGATTTTTCTCTTCTTTCTACCAAATTATTTAGACTTTTGTTCATTATGAGAGGATTGTATGTGTGACGACCCCAAACCCGATCAGGGCCGCCACGGACTTGCCGTGACATAATCATTTCCTAAGCTCTCGTATTTTTCGCATAAACTTTTTCATTTTTACTTTAAACATAATCCAAAACCCTTAAACAAACTAACCCTAACGTAACCTTAACTTTAAACTCTCGTAACCACGTAAATTTTTCTTTTTATATCACTCATAACGTTTCGACTTCTAAACCATTAAATCGAAGTCTCGGATTGTTGAAATCCCTTAAAATCACTCATTCCTCAATCATCAAAACAGTACACTAGTCTAACCTACAATTTCAGACAAATTCAAGAAATCGAACTGCGTGGATCGCTCTAAAAATCGAGCGTATCCTTACCTGTTTTAAAATAACTAAACAGTTCAAAATACCCAAACAGTTCCAGTATATTCTCCAAAATAAAGACTTCACATTCTAAACAACCTACTACCACTACATATACATCAAAACTCAACCTTTCATACGTTTTTCTATCAATTCATCCGATCCACATACTTAAGCATTTTCATACTCTTACTCAAACAAAACCGAATCAAATCCTCAAACAAACATTAATAATAAAAGTAGAATTTCTTTAAAGCATCACCAAAACATTCAAAGCGACTCAACTCCAAGCCTACATCCTATTTACGATTCCTAAACATCAAACTTCTCCACATATTCTAAATCCCTCACGTTTTTAACATTAAAACAAGTTTACATCAATTACCCAAAATTGCCCGGAGCACAACCGTGGTCATCGAACCTTGCCAAAACACACCCCGTCGCCACGAGCACCATCCATCGACCGCCTACTCTTTGTCATCGAGTTCACACCTGTCACCTACATCATTCAACATATACATTAAGCCTAAGGCTTAGTAAGGGGATGCACTATATGAATTTAAAACATTTTGCTTAACATATGCAGTTTCTACAGTTTCATCGTACATAATCATTTCGTTTCGTTTCATCATTCATATTCATTTCGTTTCGTTTCATCATTCATATTCGTTTCGTTTCTATCATACATACATGTAATCCTCTACCAATGGAGGGCGGATTAGTTTCTCCATCTCTAGACGTTCCACATATAAATCTTTACCTGAAGGGTGAACCACTTCCTTCAGATATCATACATTTTCTGGACGTTCCACAATCTACATCTGAAGGGTGAACCACTTCCCTCAGACACTTTACATTTTCTGGACGTTCCACAATTTACATCTGAGGGGTGAACCACTTCCCTCAGACACTTTACATTTTCGTTTTACATCGTTGTCGTTTCTACGTTTAAATCGTGAAATCATATGCTAAAACATTTTCGTGCTTTTTCTAAAACATGATGCATGGGGAATTTATATATAACATATCATCAAGACATATCATCAAACAGTTCAAAACGTACATGGACATGCTTTACACATAACGAACTTAACAAACAACTAACATTCTAAGCTACCCGACTCATTAATCCCCACAATAAGAAAATCATCATCAAAACAGAAAAACCTAACGTTGCCACGATGTAGGGCCTTAAGGGCCGGAAACCTAACATCCACTTACCTGGCGTCCGTAGCTAGCCGAGCACCGTCCAAAAGTCGTCTCCACCTAAAGCATTTCATAGCACGTCATTAGTATTCATCCATTTCAAAACTAAACGAAATCCCGAGCTAAGACAATTTCTTCAAAAACTCTAACTCATTTCGTTCGGGCATAACTAAACTCTTATTCTCGTGAAAACATCTCAAATTACTATTTCTAGCCTAATCCAACTAAAACCTAATTAAATGGCCACTAGTTTGGGTTCGGTAAAAACCGACCTAAAACTTCGAACGCGCGTAACTTTCGCGTCGGTTATCGGAATCGAACGATTCCAGCAACCACGTACTCCTCTAATAACCTATTTTAATCTGCCAAAAAGAATTTTAAAACAAATGACCGGAGCTAGGTCAATTTAGGCAAAACTCGAATCTGTCCCTTTTTCCCAAAATTCCCCTTTTTGATTTTTCATCAAATTCTATCAATTTCTTCACCAATCGACCATATATACACTCAATTAGAATAAACTAATCAAAAATCGAAGTTCCATTAAGTAAAACCCGAGTGCCCTAAATCGGGCTTCACTGTTTTCAGCTCACATTGAGCTCAACACGGTCAATCAACAATAGCCGGCCCTAGGGTTGGCAAACTCACGCCGGAAGTGACCGAAAACGGCCGACGATCGGAGCTCAATCAAGCTCGCCACCGCCAGCCCCAAACCGAGCCAAAAAAGAGGGAGAAAACCGAGCCATACCGTCGGTTTAGTGCGCGAAGTCGGCCGGACCATGCTCGCCGCCGTCGTCTGGCCGGAGGGCGTCGGAAAACGCCGGTGGTGGCCGTCGATCGCGCTCCCTCGTCTCCCCTGCTCGCTGCCCTCCTTCGACGTCAAGCTCGAACAACAGAATGGCGATGCCATTCTGTTGTTTGATTTTTATTATTAATAAAATTAATAATAAAAATAATAATAATTATAATAAACTAAAACTATTTCTTTAATTAGTCAATCGATTCGGTTTCTCTGTAATTTTCTTATTTCTCCAAATATTCCAATTTAATCTTAGAGTTCTAACAAAACTCACCGTTCACAAAACGGACTTATTTTGCTATTTTTACGATTTAACATACTAAAAGGTTAAAACGGGAACTCTAACATTACTCTTCTCGATTTGTGTTTCTAAAATTTCACTTATTCTTCTACAAATTCCCGTAAATTTCGAGGGTCCTAATAAAACTATCCGCTCGCAAAACGGACCTAATTTACTTATTTACCAAAATAGCCTTGGAGCGGAAACCCGAAAACTCGGGTGTTACATCCTTCCCTCCTTAATTGGAATTTTGTCCTCAAAATTGTTGCTTAGTCAATCCTCTTAATACTCACCCTCACATTATCTAGTACGATGCTCGTAATACTAATCTTGAAACCCATATGGTCTTACTCACCATTTGGGTCTTGATAGCTTCCTTTATCTCCAAAGCTCTAAATCCTTCTAACTACGCACTTCGTAATTCAATCGCTCATTCACTCATCGACTACGACTTAATCTTTTGTCATTTAGAACCTCGAATCTCCTCTAACTTAACTTCGAGCTAAGTTCATTCGGTTTCTAACTCCTCAAAGCTTCTTCAATTCTATAACACTAAGGACCTGATACTTAGATCTCTCATCCTAATCCTCTGTTTCGAACTCCCCTTTTCACTACTATCTCTTTCCAAATTATCAATCTCATTTTCTAAACCTACTTACCTTGGGCAATCATAGCATTTCCTTAGCTACTCTAATGTCATTCCTGTATACAGGGCTGTAATTATTAAATCTATTTCTTTACGCTTTCACGGTATCCACTAGGTTTCTATAATTATTTCCACTGTGATCGTTTCATCTAATTCTTACATCGGTCTTTATCGATCACAGACAAATCTTAAGTCTAAACTAATTCTTTACATTATTCACCCAACACCTTATAGGGTATACTAACGAATCGACGTAACTTACGAGTCGGAACATTTTCTACCCCTCCTGATCTAACCTCACTTCAAAGCCCACTCGTACAGTCCTCGTGTAACTCTTCCTTCCTTCCGTCCAATATGCTCTTAAATCTTCAAGCTGCGATCTTCTTCGCACACTTAAGCTTATCATTCTTAACCTTAGCCACTTACAAAATCATTGGCTCCGACTTCAGTACATAAGGGTCGAGCCTTTGAAATTTCCTAATTTAGTCTTATTCCTAAGACCTTGCTTTCCTCATCTGATAATCCACAAATCCCTCAACTCGCACGAATTTACATTCAAGTTTAACTTAGACAATGTCTCATACTTATTCTTAATACCACACTAAGACTTCCTCGAAAGTTACGAACTAATCTACTACTTGGTCATTTCTTCTAGTCAGGTTCATAATGTTCTCCTTAGCTTCTTCACAATAATTCATCTAACAATTTTCTTGTTAGCAAACTTGTTGTAGGTAGACCTACAACCTTAATCTAAATCTTCTAAAGTTCTTAAATCTTATCCTTCTATTTTCCCAAAATTTAGAAGCATCCATTACCTTTAATGGAGCTAAGCATGTCATGACTCATACTACAAGTCCTATCAATTCTCAAATCTCTTGGCGAATACCAAAGTGGTCGAGTTCACTTCCTTAAATTCTCACATGAATCGGCCTTCACTTAATTCCTTATAGGCTAAGCTTTCTAACTCACCTAATTTGATTGGTCACCACCTAAACTCTTCATTACGATCCACCTCTTGGGTCCTTTAAACACTAAAGTTCCTACTTCAATCTTGGAGGTAAGTCTCATGTCTGGGGTTCTTAACTTAAACTATATCAACTATAGACTCATTTCTTAACTCCGGCGTTCATAACTCAAGGAATCTGAAATCTTTTATCCTTACTACAATTTCTATAATTTAGTACTTATTCTTGTCGATTCATCGTCCTTCTAACATTGCACGGGATACAATAAACCCGTAAACATGACTTCCAATCTAAGGTGTTAAGCTCCCTTTTGATTCGTTACACTTTTTAGGCATCGCAAGTTAATACCTAACCCTTATACCTCACTTTATGTCTCTAGGTTAAGTAGCATCTAAATGCCTAACGCATCTACTATTTATCGGTCACTCTTAACTTTACTAAGTCTTCTTTTCTATTTAGTGGCGGTCATAATCTTTTCACGTATCAATATTTGTCCTTCGTTGCTTAGTCCTTTAAGATGGTACCTATCTCCTAGAGAACGTCCAAATTATATAACTTGAGTATCATCCATCGTATAACCTTGATCCTTTATTGTCTCTAAATTTATTAACTTGCCAACCTCACTTAGATCTCAATATTTCTATTCACTTAGATGTACTAGTGGTATCAAGGTCAGGTTACCTATCTTAATGCATAACTATTTCTCTCCAAAGTTTACGTCGTCTTGCATTTAATCTATCGTCCTTTTTTTTTTTTTTTTTTTTATCCCGTTCACCTAGCAACTCTCCCACCTGATATTTTCCATCCCTTTGTTTACTTCTATCTATTTTACACATCTTATTATTAAATTCTTACTCTAAATTACATCTTTATTTTAATGTTCTTCATTCTATAGATTACTGAAATAAAATCATACCTGGAACCACACTTGGTTGAGCAGTTTCCCTATCTTCGGTTAAAACAGTCATCTCTGAAAGATCACTCGGTGACCCCTTGTTTGGCCCTAGACAATCTCTGGCTTTGTGACCTCTCCTATCGTACCTAAAACATCGGCCCGAGTGCAATTTACATTCCCCGAAATGACACTTCCGACACGTAGGGCACAAAGGAGCTTGACGAGCTCCTCGGGGTCGTTTGCTCCTATCCTGTACAATTGACGAATCATTGGCCCTCTTAATGTCCCTCGCTGGTGGTGGCTTTTCATCGACTGGGGGTGAAGGAAAATAATCGTGGGACCTCTCAACCTGGATCGGATCTTTAACATATTCCCCTGACATTGGAGGTTGAAATTGCCTAGTTTGTTCTCTACCTCGGTTCCATGAAACACTACCTTGTCCACTACCATTCCCATTTCGGTTGAGTAAAATCTCTATCTGTTCTGATTGTCGGTGCACTATGTCTATAAGCTGGCTAATGAGATTCTCCTCAGGTTGTCTAGGTGCTTTCGGCATTTTCTTGTTCCTAGACACATTAAGAAACACATGCAAAATAAACAATTTAGAATCATACATAAACTTAAACACTTACAGTCGATGGAGAGTCCTCGTGCGGCGGTGTGTTTTTGGCAGACATATCACAGAACTCGCTTTTAAAACTCCGTCTCTCTGATACCATAACTGTGACGACCCCAAACCCGATCAGGGCCGCCACGGACTTGCCGTGACATAATCATTTCCTAAGCTCTCGTATTTTTCGCATAAACTTTTTCATTTTTACTTTAAACATAACCCAAAACCCTTAAACAAACTAACCCTAACGTAACCTTAACTTTAAACTCTCGTAACCACGTAAATTTTTCTTTTTATATCACTCATAACGTTTCGACTTCTAAACCATTAAATCGAAGTCTCGGATTGTTGAAATCCCTTAAAATCACTCATTCCTCAATCATCAAAACAGTACACTAGTCTAACCTACAATTTCAGACAAATTCAAGAAATCGAACTGCGTGGATCGCTCTAAAAATCGAGCGTATCCTTACCTGTTTTAAAATAACTAAACAGTTCAAAATACCCAAACAGTTCCAGTATATTCTCCAAAATAAAGACTTCACATTCTAAACAACCTACTACCACTACATATACATCAAAACTCAACCTTTCATACGTTTTTCTATCAATTCATCCGATCCACATACTTAAGCATTTTCATACTCTTACTCAAACAAAACCGAATCAAATCCTCAAACAAACATTAATAATAAAAGTAGAATTTCTTTAAAGCATCACCAAAACATTCAAAGCGACTCAACTCCAAGCCTACATCCTATTTACGATTCCTAAACATCAAACTTCTCCACATATTCTAAAATCCCTCACGTTTTTAACATTAAAACAAGTTTACATCAATTACCCAAAATTGCCCGGAGCACAACCGTGGTCATCGAACCTTGCCAAAACACACCCCGTCGCCACGAGCACCATCCATCGACCGCCTACTCTTTGTCATCGAGTTCACACCTGTCACCTACATCATTCAACATATACATTAAGCCTAAGGCTTAGTAAGGGGATGCACTATATGAATTTAAAACATTTTGCTTAACATATGCAGTTTCTACAGTTTCATCGTACATAATCATTTCGTTTCGTTTCATCATTCATATTCATTTCGTTTCGTTTCATCATTCATATTCATTTCGTTTTGTTTCATCATTCATATTCGTTTCGTTTCTATCATACATACATGTAATCCTCTACCAATGGAGGGCGGATTAGTTTCTCCATCTCTAGACGTTCCACATATAAATCTTTACCTGAAGGGTGAACCACTTCCTTCAGATATCATACATTTTCTGGACGTTCCACAATCTACATCTGAAGGGTGAACCACTTCCCTCAGACACTTTACATTTTCTGGACGTTCCACAATTTACATCTGAGGGGTGAACCACTTCCCTCAGACACTTTACATTTTCGTTTTACATCGTTGTCGTTTCTACGTTTAAATCGTGAAATCATATGCTAAAATATTTTCGTGCTTTTTTTAAAACATGATGCATGGGGAATTTACATATAACATATCATCAAGACATATCATCAAACAGTTCAAAACGTACATGGACATGCTTTACACATAACGAACTTAACAAACAACTAACATTCTAAGCTACCCGACTCATTAATCCCCACAATCAGAAAATCATCATCAAAACAGAAAAACCTAACGTTGCCACGATGTAGGGCCTTAAGGGCCGGAAACCTAACATCCACTTACCTGGCGTCCGTAGCTAGCCAAGCACCGTCCAAAAGTCGTCTCCACCTAAAGCATTTCATAGCACGTCATTAGTATTCATCCATTTCAAAACTAAACGAAATCCCGAGCTAAGACAATTTCTTCAAAAACTCTAACTCATTTCGTTCGGGCATAACTAAACTCTTATTCTCGTGAAAACATCTCAAATTACTATTTCTAGCCTAATCCAACTAAAACCTAATTAAATGGCCACTAGGTTGGGTTCGGTAAAAACCGACCTAAAACTTCGAACGCGCGTAACTTTCGCGTCGGTTATCGGAATCGAACGATTCCAGCAACCACGTACTCCTCTAATAACCTATTTTAATCTGCCAAAAGGAATTTTAAAACAAATGACCGGAGCTAGGTCAATTTAGGCAAAACCTGAATCTGCCCCTTTTTCCCAAAATTCCCCTTTTTGATTTTTCATCAAATTCTATCAATTTCTTCACCAATCGACCATATATACACTCAATTAGAATAAACTAATCAAAAATCGAAGTTCCATTAAGTAAAACCCGAGTGCCCTAAATCGGGCTTCACTGTTTTCAGCTCACATTGAGCTCAACACGGTCAATCAACAATAGCCGGCCCTAGGGTTGGCAAACCCACGCCGGAAGTGACCGAAAACGGCCGGCGATCGGAGCTCAATCGAGCTCGCCACCGCCAGCCCCAAACCGAGCCGAAAAAGAGGGAGAAAACCGAGCCATACCGTCGGTTTAGTGCACGAAGTCGGCCGGACCATGCTCGCTGCCGTCGTCTGGCCGGAGGGCGTCGGAAAACGCCGGTGGTGGCCGTCGATCGCGCTCCCTCGTCTCCCCTGCTTGCTGCCCTCCTTCGGCGTCGAGCTCGAACAACAGAATGGCGATGCCATTCTGTTGTTTGATTTTTATTATTAATAAAATTAATAATAAAAATAATAATAATTATAATAAACTAAAACTATTTCTTTAATTAGTCAATCGATTCGGTTTCTCTGTAATTTTCTTATTTCTCCAAATATTCCAATTTAATCTTAGAGTTCTAACAAAACTCACCATTCACAAAACGGAATTATTTTGCTATTTTTACGATTTAACATACTAAAAGGTTAAAACGGGAACTCTAACATTACTCTTCTCGATTTGTGTTTCTAAAATTTCACTTATTCTTCTACAAATTCCCGTAAATTTCTAGGGTCCTAATAAAACTATCCGCTCGCAAAACGGACCTAATTTACTTATTTACCAAAATAGCCTTGGAGCGGAAACCCGAAAACTCGGGTGTTACAGTATGTAGTTTTCATATAATGTAGACATAAAGTTCTTAGAATAATTGATTTTTTAACCATATATTTCTATTGGAAAATAAATAGTTTATGCACATATTTAACATTTTCATGGATTCTAAAGTGATTGACTTTCTTCTCTCACAATTATTTGGTTTAAAGTTTTCCGTCATGAGTTATCTATGTTTCTGTCTTGGCTCCTTTTGAGTTGTGACACAGATTTTAAAAGAACTATTGAAAGTCTAACTTATTTTTATCAATTTTTTTATGGTTTGATAACTTGAGTTGTATTTTGGTGCGTTCAGACATGGTCGGGCACTTTGTTGTGCCCTTTCTCGGTTTGCTCAACGTTGGGTTGTTGTGCGCTGGGTTGTTGTGCGCCCTGTAGGATCGAAATTGTCTAAGAGAGGGGTGAATTAGACTTTTTAATCTTTGTAAAACTAACAGTAAACAGACAGGTAATAAACGTAAAAGAGAGAGTTAGAGAAAATTCAACACCAGAATTTTTACGTGGTTCGGCCAAAGACTGCCTACGTCCACGCTTAAAGGTTTCCCCCTTGAAGATCCTTTCCTTCTCCTCATAGAACAAAAATAGATCGCACTTCACGGGCGACGATCTACAGCCTTTTACAGAAACCAGATTGCTCTTCACGGGCGACAATCCATTGCCTTTTACAGAATCATGAGTTTGTAATTTTCAGCACAAATAACACTCTCTCAAAGATTAAATCTTAAGTTACAGAATAGAGAGAATGTAGAATACAGAGTATTAAGATTTTGGCTCGTTAGGGCTCAATATCAATTTTTGCAAAAAGTTCTTTTTCTCCCAAGCTTCTTTTTTTCTTTTAAATACTTTGTCTGTAATCGGCTCTCTTCATTGAATGCTTATTTCTGGATATGAAAATATATTACCGTTGGAGAAGCATCCGTACTTAGATAGCTAGCCGTTGCGTTCTGAAGTTGTTTTCGTGCTTCGCCATTAGTGGACAGGAGTTAAAGCTCTGGACGACTTTCGCTATCACTTCGCGGTAAATTTGAATTCTAGCGGAAGATACTGTACACCAGAAGATGCTACTTTAAAAACGGTGAACCGCCATAGGTGGATGTAGCTTTACATTGCTTGAACCGGTATCGGTAGATGTGACTTTATAAACCTTGAACCGGTATCGGTAGCGATAGATGTAATTCTGAGACACTGTTCACTGGTGGATGTTCCTTTGAAATGCTAGCGGTGGATGTCTTCAGAAATTTCAGTGGTGGAACTTGAACTTTGTCGTCTAGCCATCGGAGGATGTAATCGTTGTCGTGTAGCTATCGGCAGATGTAATCTTTGGAAGACTTTGAAACGCCAGCGGTAGATGTAATTCTTTGTCGTTTAGCTGGCGGAGAAGTCTTCTTCAAAGTGCCAGCGGTGGATGTAGTTCTTGTCGTTAGCTGGCGGAAGATGTAAACTTTGCTTTGTCGTTTAGCGAGTGGCAAATGTAAGCTTTTCTTTGAAATGCTCCGCCTTCGTCGTTTAGCTGGCGGAAGAATTAACTTTTGCTTTGCCATCGGAGGATATGCAGAATATAGAACAATTTCAGCCATGTTTTTCTGAACACTTAAACAGATTTATTAGTCAACTAAAATACCCTTTTTCAAAGGGCATTTCCAGATAAATACAAATAACATAATTATTTATTTGTTCATTAATCTCATATATTTAATTCGATAATCAGCTTATTATCCTCATCAACATAATCTCAATCAAATTACATTACTTAATAACACATCATCAAAAACATCGTTAGACTTAAACATAATATAAGTCAACACGCCCCTCTCACTCAATTTTGGGTCTTGGCCCATACACACGTTTGCGTTGATATTTCAACTTAGCACATGATGTTCGTCATGAACCTATTGGACTTGTGCACTTGGTTGTGTGCACTTGGTTGTTGATATTTCAACTTAGCACATGATGTTCATCATGAACCTATTGGACTTGTGCACTTGGTTGTGTGCACTAGGCTCACGTAAGTGCGCCCCAACTTGCTCATGTCGCGCCTATTCCATTAGAAGAGTGTTACATATTTTTAGAAGATACATGTGCAGTTAATTTTTTTCACACAAGGGTTTGTTATTTTTTTCATTTTTGTATAAATAGTAATTATTGACTTAAGTTGCTGATAAATCTTGAAAAAGACTTATCATACAAGTATTTTTTATGTATATATTGTTAAAAATCAATGATGAATCAATTAAAAATGTATAGTTTGTTAGGGAATGTTGTAATATCGAGCACAATTTTAATTTTTATTAATTTAGTTACTATTCTTTCTCTTTAAGAGAATTTATTACTAATTAATAATTATTGTAGATTGATGCTGAAACTGAGATAGAAATTGGTGATTCTAAGCAAAATAAAGAGGATCCACGATTGTTTAGAAGAAAAGATTTTAGATATGAGAGAGAAACAAAAATCTTAAAGAAAGAAGAAAATATTGTCAAAAGAAGATAAAAAGGTTTTTAAATTTAAAATTTGAAAATTGAATCTAACGTGAAGGAGGGAAGATTTGGAAGACTTTAAAAGATAGACAACAAGAAAGAGAGAAAAGAAATGCACGGGAGAACGAGAACATATTCCTTTTAGGAATGATGATACAAGACCTCGTATGCATCATCGCATCGCATAGAAGATTTTTTTTATATTTTTATATGATAATTTCTTTTCTTTCTCTTCTTCTTTTTCTTCTATAAGCTAATTTCTCAAGTGACTAAAATGAAAAAGTACCAAACCAAATAATTTCTTAAAGAATATTGCAATGTTTAGTTAAATAATTCAATATGTGCTTATTGATTATTTTATTCCATGAATGTCACGTAAATGAATATTATGATTCTATTTTATATGCCCTAAAATAGTGATTTAGACGTGTATTGAATTACATGAATAATTAACTCAAGTGACATGTATTAATTCTAAGCATATTTATATCAGTTGCTTAAATTCTTATGACTATATAGAATGATGCTTCATTGAAAATTCCAAGTAATATTTATT
>CM039503.1:7183922-7205062 GCA_022432975.1 Begonia masoniana | reverse complement strand
ACCCTGCATCTAATGAACGACGAATGAGACTCCAGGGAAGTACTTACCCCCTAGTTTTGCTTTATTTTGTTTAAATTTTGAATTCAATTTTGTTCGACTTTGGGGACCACTGTCAAGTTTGAGTTTGGGGGTGAGGAAATAGGTAGAAAATTGGCTGAAAATTGGTTGTTGGTTGTGACAAATATCAAATGAATAGATATGAAATTTTCAAGTGTTTCCTATTTAGTAGTTATTGAATAATGTCAGTATCACACATCATTAGAAATTAATTAAGATTTATTCCCATAAGCTTAGTTGTTCCTAACACACAAACTTTTTTGGTTGTTTAGGAATATCATCCTACATAGACTTACCATTAATATCTAGGTGTCAATAATTTAGTGTGTTGATGAAAGAAATTAGTAATGAAAGACTTCCTCTTTAAAAAAAATAAAATAAAACATATATTAAATAATAAGTTTGGGGGTTATATATATATATAACCCCCAAATGGTGCAAAAGAGAAACAAATGGGCTAGAAAAATAATAAAAGCCCAGCAGAATATGCCGAATACAAAGTTGATCTAGATCGACGCCGAATGTGGACCCCTGAAGACTATGCTAATTGGGTTCAATTACATAATCGCCAATGACCGGACAGTGGGCCTGGCGAGAAAGAGTTCAACCTCCTATTCCAACACCACCATCCCAATATCAATTGCGAAAGATGGATTCATTTCCCGAAGGATCCTATTTCAAAACAGAAGCTATCAAATGGAAGCAATGGAATCTCAAAGTCCAATATCCTAAATATCCAAAAATGTCCAATCCAACGACATCTCCAAACATAGTGGACCCAAACAGTACATCCACTAGTACCAATAATGCTTCCACTAGCTCCACTAGCTAGTGCTCTTCTACGTCAGCCATGACGATATTAGTTTGTTTGTTTGTAAGCTCCTCCTCTATATAAAGGAGCCTTAGATTCTTTGATTTCTCAAGTTTTTTAGAGTTTGCCTTCTCCCTCCTGTAAAAACTCTATTGTGCTTGCGCGCTCTCTCTCTTTTAAGTTTCAATTCATTGTTTAATATTAAGTATTTTTATTTTGTTCATCTTCATCTTCATCTTCATCGATCCTCTCCCCCTAATCTATTCTGTTGAATACTTCATGCATGCTATAGTATTTAGGTTTGAGAATAGATTCAGGCTCTTTGGAACTAGATGTAGATGGGTGGAGAATATTAGTAATTAATTTTATCCTTAAATCTGGATCAGGAATTTGATCTATATTTTTGAGAATATCTTCCTGTTCTTGGGAAAGAACATTAATAGATAATTTTGAATTTGAGTGCAGCATTTATTGATGCATTGTTCGGATGATGATGATGACATATCATCATAATGAGGATGATGATCTTCAGAATTGGATTCGTTAGAATCATCAGAAGATTCGAGAAATAATTTGGAAAGTTGACTTCGAGTGTGTTCATCATGTACCAACTCATTTAATCGTTTGGTTTTGAAACACTTATTGGCATAATGTCCTTGTTTTCCACATTTGAAACATTTGATTTTGGACTTAGGAGTTTATTGATATTTTCTCCTGGGATTGGAACGATTTGGACGATTGGGGAATTCATTCCAATGATGGACTTTCATTTTGCTCGTCTTCTTTTGATAAACTTTATAATTGGGAGATTTTATGATGTTTTGTCCGATCCTTAGATCGTTTAGGATATGCGATTGGAATGTCATAGGCAAATTGTTGACAGAATTCACCTATTTCTTGTTTGCCAGTAAGATTTTATTTTTTCAATTGGTATTGTAATTTCATATCGTTACATAACGATATTCCTTCTTGGAGACATGCTGACAAGATGACCATAAGTACAATTATCCCAAGGAATGTTTTGGCCATAATTCAGATTGTATAATTTTTGTTTGACTCGATTGGCAAATTGAGGTGGTAAACCCTCAATAAATTTGGATTTCCAATAAGGAGCATTTGCATCAGTGTGCTGAAGAACTTTGGTAATAAAAACATCTTTATACCATCAAAAATTGGTTAAGGATCCACATTTGAGATTTTGTAATAATTCTGTGCCTCTTTCATGACGTTGTTCAACAGAACCAACGAAATGAAGAATGATGGTTTGGATAAGTGTATAAACACTATCTTGTTGTTGGGAAGTAGTTTGTTGAGTATGACTCCTTCCAGTGGAGTCTACTGATTCAGCAGTTTGACTGGTTAATTTGACAGCATTAATGATTTCATTTCTTTGGTGTTGAGTGAGAATATTGTCCCACCGACCTTTAAGTCCACCGGTGAAACCACTAATAATAAAGATAGCAATATCTTTATCAGAATTATAGATTCCCTACAAACACTGGCATACATCATCATTTGTGAAGAACTTCGTAAATTTGATATTCAGATAAACTATCTATGTTCCATTCATAAATAGTTTTAGCCGAATAGGCTGTCTGACCTTTGAAAAAGTTTTCTTCCCAAAGAAGATCAGGAGGTGTAGGTCTAGGATAATAAGTTCTCCAAAAGAAATCACCACCTATATTATCTTTGTATTTGATTCTGTAGCACCTGGCTCTATTAAACCAAATTTAATTGCTAATTATAATGTGTTAATTTTATGGAAGAATTGAGGGAGAAAGTGATTAGGTTAGTTAATAACTATGTAAGGACAAAAGGGTAATTAGCAATTTTATAAATGGATAACGTATTTAATGGAGGGTTTAATGAGGTTTAGCCGCCACTGTTTCCCTCATTTTCCTTCTCGGTATTCAGCTCAAGCACAGCAGAGCTCCAGGCGATTTCCCTCTCCGATCCTCATTCCTCAAACTAGGTGAGTTTTCCATTTTATTTCTCGAGATTTTAGTGGCTAGATAGCAGAGATAGTGTAATGCGCGTATTTTGATAATACTGCGAGTGAGTTGAGTTCGATTTTGGTATTGAGCCGAGAGTGTATGATGATTAGAGATTTCAAACGAGCCCCTTAGGTTTCAGAACGATTTAGGATAAGGTTATTAGTGATCTAATCGGTATTTTTGCTTATGACGCTAGGTGAGCAGGGTTTCCAGAGTAGTTGAAACCGAACGATTTCCAGGAGACCAGGTAAGTAAAGTATTCATGTGCCTTCGGGCCTACATCACAAAACAGTAGGGTTATGCATATTGAGAATGATTTTGTATGTCACGCATCATGTTTTTGAAAGATTACGAAAATGAATTTCCATGTAAGAATAGTGAAGTATGAACTGTATGTGACACACAAACTATTAAGGGAACTAATCCGCCCCTTAATCGAGTAGAGGATGTATGACATTGGGAGAATTGATCCCACTCACAAGGGAACAGAGGGATCAGTTCAACTATTAAGGGAACTAATCCGCCCCTTAATCGAGTAGAGGATGTATGACCTTGGGAAAATTGATCCACTTCCAAAGGGAACCGAGGGATCAGATCAGCTTATGAACGTATGTGAATGCAACTGAGATGAGAAAGTAGAAATTGCATGTTTAGGAATTTATGTTTCAGCATTTCATCCCATTACTGCTTTACTTACTTAGCATTAGGCTAATAGATGAGTTTTGTGATGTAGGTGGAGAAGTTACAGCAGGTGAGCCTTCTGAGTTCATTGAAGGATAGGCTGGTTGGGGGAGCACACTCATGCCACAGACCTGGTATTTGATGAGGCAGTTTAACTAATGTCTGTTGGAGTAAAGGTGAAGTTGACAACGTTTTGATTTGAATAGGTTGAGTCCTCATGACAGTAGTTGTTTCAATGTTTTGAAAATTTCTGATAATGGTATTCTGCTGAGATTTGACGATGGCACTTGCTGGATTGTTTTAAGTAATGCATTTGTTAGAATGGTATTTGAATGATTTCAGTAATGTGAGTAATTTCATTTCTGTAATTAGAGTTGTGTTTGCGTAGCATGGAGTAGTTGAGTTGTTGTTCTGTCGCCTATCGGAAGATATAAGTAGGACTTTTGTCGTTTTGCGGCCGGTGGTTATAGAGTAAAGTCGATCGGATGAGGAAATCATCCGGCTGACGTCACCGGTGGATATAGAGTAAAGTCGATCGAATGAGGAAATTATCCGGCTGACGTCACCGGTGGATGTAGAGTAAAGTCGATCGGATGAGGAAATCATCCGGCTGACGTCACCGGTGGATATAGAGTAAAGTCGATCGGATGAGGAAATCATCCGGCCGACGTCACCGGTAGATGTAGGATGTATCTTGTCATTTTGTGACCTGATGATGTAGCCGAAACTTTGTCGTTTTGTGACCGGATGATGTAGTCGAAACTTTGTCGTTTTGTTATCAGGGAAAAGCCTTCTGTTTTCTACGTCAGTTCCTTCCGGTTGACTTCGTTCTTCGGATGATGTGTTTGACTTTCATAAATTTCAAGTATTTCACGCCTAAACTTTCATCCCTTCCGATTGAATGATTTTCTTAATATTTTATGTGATCATTCAAACACTGTTACATAGTTTTGCTCAACTCTATTTTGCTCAAAGATTTCTTCTGCAAGTTTTCATGTTTTATCAAACGTTAAAATTTGAATTTCGAAGGAAGTTTAAATTTTGGTCCAAGTTTATTTTTTAGTAATATCCGAGTTTACGAGTAACAAACTGGGTTCAGAAAACTCGGGGCGTTACAGTATGGTATCAGAGACATTCAGTTAAACTGTTCAAAAGATTACTCATCAGTGCCAATCGTTGCATGGGGGTACTCCAACAACTGTAAGTGTTTACCTTAACCTTAGCTACTAGGTATTTAATAGTATAATTAACCTTGTGCAAGAATATAGCAAATGTCTAGACGACCAGGAAGACCAAGGTTACCAAGTCCGAGGTGGGAGGAGGACTCTAGTGTAATTAGGCAGCTGACATAATTGATGCGTCAGCAGACTGATATAGTACGTCAACAGTCTGACCAATTAGGAGTGCTGTTGAGCCGGGAGACACAAGGAAGTGCCAACTCGGGTTCTAGCAGTGAACATTCTGGAGATAGATTCCGGAGACTGAGACCACCCACGTTTGATGGTCAGTCAACTGATCCAGTTATTGCTGAGGGTTGGCTTAGAAAAATTGAGAGTATGTTTAGGTGTGCCAATATTGGAGAAGAGGACAAAGTCACGTTGGCCACGTTCCATTTGGCTGGTGAAGCTCAACTCTGGTGGGAAACAGTTGAAACCACCACTGACATTCTGACTATGACTTGGTCACAGTTTAAATACATCTTTTATGAGAAATATTTTAACAGCACGGTCCAAACCGCAAAGAAGTTGGAGTTTCTGAATTTGAAGCAGATAGGGTCGGTGGTGGAGTACAGTAGGCAATTTGAGTCCTTGTCCAGGTTTGTTGGACATTTTGCTCATAAAGACGAGGATAAGGTGTTCAAATTTGTGCATGGATTGAAGCCGGAGATTTATCGAGGAGTCAAATTCTGTGGCATTAAAGGTTTAACGTTCAGTGAAGTTGTGTCCACTGCTCTGGAAGTGGAAGAAGCTGAAGGGAAGTGTGCTAGACCAAAGGAGGTTTCGCAAAAGTGTATCCAGCCACACCATCAGAGGGGAGAGAAGAGGCCAAGTGAAGGCCAAAGTAACCAAGGATCTGGAAAGAGGGTACTGAATACCCAGAAGTTTCCTGAATGCCTGAAATGTTCAAAGAATCACTCGGGTGAGTGTAGATTTGGATCGGGTAAGTATTTTAACTGTGAAGAGGTTGGACATTTGTACAAGGATTGCCCAAAGCCCCGGATCGTTTGATGTTTCCATTGCAACAAGGTTGGCCATGTCAACAGAGACTGCCCAGCCTTAAAGGGTGGCCCTGCCAGGATTAAGCCAAGAATATTCTCCATGATGGAGTCAGGTGGTGAGGACCAGCCTGCTGTAGTGTCAGGTACTATATTGATTAACTCTGTACCTGCTTTTACTTTGATAGATTCAGGTGCAACTCATTCTTTTATAGCCTCTACATTTGCTGATAAGTTAGATGTACGGTTTACTCCTTCTGAGCATGTGTATAACGTAGCATTACCTTCTGATGAGCACATGCACTCCAGTCAAATGATGCCTGATAGTGTGGTATTAGTAGGGAACATGAATTTGCATGCTGATCTTATTGTTATGGACATAATGGGATTTGATGTGATCCTAGGAATGGATTGGTTGTTTAAGCATTATGCCACTATAGATTGTAGATCTGGAATAGTTAGTTTTCACCCCCTAGTGGTTTAAACCATACTTTCCAAGCCCTGAAGAAGAGTAAGGAAATGACTGTAAAGACTTCTGTTAGTTGTAGACCCTCCCCTTGCAGAGAATATTTGTGCTTTTTGGCCAGTGTTTTGGACACATAAACTGTAGAAAAATCGAACCCCAAGGATGTTTTAGTTGTCCAAAATTTTCCAGAAGTATTTCTAGATGACCTTCCCGGTTTGCCACCGGATAGGGAAATTGAATTCGTGGTAGATGTTTACCCCGGCGCTGAGCCAGTATCTAAGAATCCATATAGACTAGCACCAACAGAACTTAAAGAGTTGAAGAAACAGTTAGAGGACTTGTTGGAAAAGGGGTTCATACGCCCTAGCTTTTCACCATGGGGTGCACCTGTCCTTTTTGTAAAAAAGAAGGATGGATCAATGCGTATGTGCATAGACTATAGAGAATTGAATAAGCTAACTGTCAAGAACAAGTATCCACTGCCGAGGATCGATGATTTATTTGATCAGCTTAAGGGTGCAAGAGTTTTCTCAAAGATTGACCTTAGGTCCGGTTATTACCAGTTGAAGGTTAAATCTGAAGATATCCCAAAGACTGCCTTTCGCACAAGGTATGGGCATTATGAGTTTTTGGTTATATCTTTTGGTTTGACAAATGCGCCAGCAGCCTTCATGGATCTCATGAATAGGGTGTTTCGCGAGTATTTGGACAAGTTTGTCATTATATTCATAGATGACATTTTAATCTATTCTAGAACTAAGGATGAGCATGTAGGACACCTAAGCTTGGTGTTAGGATTGCTGAGGCAGCACCAACTTTATGCCAAATTTTCTAAGTGTGAGTTTTGGTTGGACAAAGTTCACTTTTTAGGACTTGTCATCTCTAGAGATGGGATATCTGTCGACCCAGCTAATGTTCAAGCTGTTAAGGAATGGCCCCAACCGAAGAATGCTTCTGATATCAGGAGTTTTCTTGGGTTAGCGGGATATTATAGGAAATTCATCGAGGGATTTTCAAAGATTGCCACACCCCTTACTATGTTGACAAGGAAAAATGTGAAGTATAATTGGACTGATAAATGTGAATCCAGTTTCCAGACCTTAAAGCAAAAACTGACCAATGCCCCAATTTTAACTCTACCTGTCAAAAATGGTAAATTCAGTATTTATTGTGATGCTTCCAAGGTTGGACTTGGTAGTGTTTTGATGCAAGATGGAAAGGTTATAGCTTATGCCTCTAGGCAGTTAAAAGTACACGAAAAGAATTACCCCACACATGACTTAGAATTAGCTGCTGTGGTTTTTGCATTAAAGATTTGGAGGCACTACCTGTATGGACAAGTTTATGAGATATTTTCGGATCATAAAAGTCTGAAATACATTTTCACGCAGAAAGAACTGAATATGAGGCAACGTAGGTGGTTAGAGTTTGTCAAAGATTATGATTTTGAGATTAAGTACCACCCTGGCAAGGCGAATGTTGTGGCTGATGCTTTGAGTAGAGTAACTCCTTCAGTCTCTGCATTGATTTTAAACATACCAATAGCCTTAGAGAGAGAATTCCAAAGATTTAACCTGGAAGCTGTATCTAGTGTGTCAGCCATGCTTTCGGCCATGACCTTGAGGCCTACTATTTTGAAGAAAATAAAGGAAGTTCAAATGAATGACGCTGAATGTAATAAGTATAAGTTGTGCATAGATTCTACTGACAAGTCGGATTTCAACTGCTCAGCTGATGGAATTCTCAAGTTTCGAAATAGATGGTTTGTTCCGGCTGATACTGAACTTAGAAAGGAAATCCTATCTGAGGCACATTCCTCCAGATTTTCAGTTCATCCTGGAGGTACGAAAAATGTACAGAGATCTCAAGCAACATTATTGGTGGCCAGGTATGAGGAGATGTGTGGCGGAGTACGTGGAGTCATGTCTGGTCTGCCAGCAAGTCAAAGCTGAACATCAGAGGCCTGCTGGAACATTACAACCCTTACCAGTTCCCGAATAGAAATGGGAACAAATAACTATGGATTTTGTTATAGGATTACCTAGAACAACAAAAGGTCACGATGCAAATTGGGTAGTAGTTGATCGTTTAACCAAATCAGCTCACTTTCTGCCAATAAAGATAACATACTCGATGGATCAATTGGCTGAGTTGTATGTGCACGAGGTTGTTAGACTGCATGGAGTTCCAAGCACCATAGTTTCAGACCGAGACTCCAGATTTACATCTAAGTTTTGGAAATGTATGCACAAGGCTATGGGAACACAGCTTAGTTTTAGCACAGCCTTTCATCCTCAAACTGATGGACAATCCGAGAGAACTATCCAAACGTTAGAGGATATGCTTTGTGCATGTGTGCTGGAATTTCAGGGTTCTTGGAGTAAGTATATACCATTGGTTGAATTCTCTTATAATAACAGTTTTCAAGCAACAATAGGCATGGCACCATACGAGGCATTATATGGGCGTAAGTGCAGATCTCCATTATATTGGGATGAAGTTGGAGAAGCACAGTTGATTGGTCCTGACATTGTGCAGCAGACAGTGGAAAAGATTGCTCTTATCCGACAGAGGATCTTAACAGCTCAAAGCTGGCAGAAAAGCTATGCAGACAAAAGACGAAGAGAATTAGAATTTGATATCGGTAATGAGGTTTTCCTTAAGGTGTCGCCTTTCAAAGGAGTTGTGAGATTTGGGAAAAGAGGCAAGTTGAACCCCAGATATATTGGACCTTTTCAAATCGTGAAGAGAATTGGGAAGTCAGCATATCAACTTCAGTTACCAGCCTCTCTGGAGGGAATTCATAATGTGTTTCATGTTTCCATGCTAAAGAAATGTGTTAGAGATCATTCACAGATTATAGAACAGCAGAGGATCGAAGTCCTTCCTACTCTTGCATTTGAGGAGAAACCAGTAAGAATCTTAGATTATGCAGTGAAGGTATTACGCAACAAAGAAGTTCCACTGGTAAAGGTCTTATGGCACAACCAGAATATTGAGGAGACAACTTGGCAGCACCAGCAAGACATGATGGACCAATATCTAGAATTATTCAGGTACTAAATTTTGAGGACAAAATTCTTTTAAGGAGGGTAGATTGTAGCACCCGGCTCTATTAAACCAAATTTAATTGCCAATTATAATGTGTTAATTTTATGAAAGAATTGAGGGAGAAAGTGATTAGGTTAGTTAATAACTATGTAAGGACAAAAGGGTAATTAGCAATTTTATAAATGGATAACGTATTTAATGGAGGGTTTAATGAGGTTTAGCCGCCACTGTTTCCCTTATTTTCCTTCTCGGTATTCAGCTCAAGCACAGCAGAGCTCCAGGCGATTTCCCTCTCCGATCCTCATTCCTCAAACTAGGTGAGTTTTCCATTTTATTTCTCGAGATTTTAGTGGCTAGATAGCAGAGATAGTGTAATGCGCGTATTTTGATAATACTGCGAGTGAGTTGAGTTCGATTTTGGTATTGAGCCGAGAGTGTATGATGATTAGAGATTTCAAACGAGCCCCTTAGGTTTCAGAACGATTTAGGATAAGGTTATTAGTGATCTAATCGGTATTTTTGCTTATGACGCTAGGTGAGCAGGGTTTCCAGAGTAGTTGAAACTGAACGATTTTCAGGAGACCAGGTAAGTAAAGTATGCATATGCCTTCGGGCCTACATCACAAAACAGTAGGGTTATGCATATTGAGAATGATTTTGTATGTCACGCATCATGTTTTTGAAAGATTACGAAAATGAATTTCCATGTAAGAATAGTGAAGTGTGAACTGTATGTGACAGACAAACTATTAAGGGAACTAATCCGCCCCTTAATCGAGTAGAAGATGTATGACATTGGGAGAATTGATCCCACTCCCAAGGGAACAGAGGGATCAGTTCAGCTATTAAGGGAACTAATCCGCCCCTTAATCGAGTAAAGGACGTATGACCTTGGGAAAATTGATCCACTTCCCAAGGGAACCGAGGGATCAGATCAGCTTATGAACTTATGTGAATGCAACTGAGATGAGAAAGTAGAAATTGCATGTTTAGGAATTTATGTTTCAGCATTTCATCCCATTACTGCTTTACTTACTTAGCATTAGGCTAATAGATGAGTTTTGTTATGTAGGTGGAGAAGTTACAGCAGGTGAGCCTTCTGAGTTCATTGAAGGATAGGCTGGTTGAGGGAGCACACTCATGCCACGGACCTGGTATTTGATGAGGCAGTTTAACTGATGTCTATTGGAGTAAAGGTGAAGTTGACAACGTTTTGATTTGAATAGGTTGAGTCCTCATGACAGTAGTTGTTTCAATGTTTTGAAAATGTTTTGAATTTTTCTGATAATGGTATTTTGCTGAGATTTGACGATGGCACTTGCTGGATTGTTTTAAGTAATGCATTTGTTAGAAGGGTATTTGAATGATTTCAGTAATGTGAGTAATTTCATTTCTGTAATTAGAGTTGTGTGTAACACCCGGGATTATTTTTATTGGAGAGAAAATAAAAGAACGATAAAATAGATTATTTTAATTAATTTAAAAGAAAAGTGAATGGTTTTAGATTTGATTAATTTAAGTTATGTTAGTTATTGGGTTAATTAGTTATGCTCGGGAGTTTCGATGGAAGAGTTAGACCGAGGGTGAGGTGAGAGAATTATCGAGGGTTCGTTATATTTTGGCTGAATGTACGGGAGGGTAAAACGGTAATTAACTAGTTTAAATTAATGAAATAGTTTTATTATTATTATTATTATTATTATTATTATTATAAAAATTTAATAAAAAAACAACAGAATAGCCGAAGCTATTCTGTTGCTCGAAGGCCGACGAGGGCAGGGGAGAAGGGGAGAACGGCGGGAGGCGAGGCGACGTTCTCCGACCAAGACCGACGGCGATTTCCGACGGTCTCCGGCCAGACAACGGCAGCGAGCGGGCTTCGGTTGTTCCCGTGCATGAACCGGCAGGTGAGACTCGGTTTAGCCCAGTTTTCGGTTCTGTTGGAGACCGGGAGTGACGAGCTCGATTGAGCTCCGATCACCGGCCTAAATTGGCCGCCTCCGGCGTGGGTTTGCCGACCCCTGGACCGGCTATGGTTGATTGGCCGTGAGGAGCCTGAATTGGGCGAAATTCAGAAAGCCCTCTTTAGGGCATTTCGGGTTTTCTGAATTGGAACTTCGATTTTAGGTTGGTTTATGTTAATTGAGGCTAGATATGGTTGATTGGTGAGGAATTGAGTGAGATTTGATGAAAAATCGAAAAAGAGGAAATTACGGGTTAAGGGGCAGTTCGGTTTTTTGTCAATTTGACCTAGTTAGAGTCGTTTGTTCTCAAATTCCTTTTGACAGGTTAAAATAGGTTATTAGAGGAGTACGTGGCCGCTGGAATCGTTCGATTCCGATAACTGACGCAACAGTTATGCACGTTTGAGGTTTCGGGTCAGTTTTTACCGAACCCAAATTGGTGGCCCGTTTCATTAGGTTTTTGTGGATTAGGCTAGAAATAGTAGTTTGAGGGTAATTGGTGAATGTAGGCTTAATTTGAATGAAGTTTGATTAATTGTAGTTAGAGTTAGCTTAAATATTCTTTAGAAGTAAATAGTAATGCTTAAGTGAATTTTGTGAGTGTGATAGGTTACCGAGTGAGGAAATGTACATAGCCAAAGCGAGTAAGTGCGGTGCCAGAGTTCAGGTAAGTAGAGGACGTTTGTTTTGCCTTCGGGCCTACACCATGGAACGGTAGGATTTATTTGTTTGTTGTTTGGCCGTCTTCTTTGTTGGTTAAGCCTTGTTGGTTATTTGTTGTTGATGTTTGGTTGTCTTCTTTATAGGTCAAGCATTGTTGATGGTTGATTGCTTTACTTTGTTCTGGTCTGGTTAAGTATTTGTGAGTTGGCTGCTTTGTTTTGTATTAAGTAATGTGAAAATGAATTTCCTTGTTGTGGTTGTCTGGTGTTGTTAGTTCAGTGTTGTTTGGTAATTGTTTGGTTGTTTTGTTCGGTATTGCATTTTTTTAAGCATGCATCATGGTATAGCACGTTAGGTACGATTAGTGGCATTGATTGGCATTGTGAGCATAAATGTAAGCAATTAAAGGTAAATGTATTTGCATCTCAAATAGTGTGCCTTGTCGGGCTGGGTTGCTGGTAGTAGTACCCCGAGGGGAACTTTATGAGAGGTGACCGGCTAAAACTAGAATCCTGAATAGGGTGCCTTGTCGGGCTGGGTTGCTGGTAGTAGCACCCCGAGGGGACCTCTATGATGGATGATTGGCAAAACATGGAATCCTGAATAGGGTGCCTTGTCGGGCTGGGTTGCTGGTAGTAGCACCCCGAGGGGACCTCGATGATGGATGATTGGCAAAACATGGAATTCTGAATAGTGGGCCTTGTCGGGCTGGGTTGCTGGTAGTAGCACCCCGAGGGGACCTCTATGAAGAATTAAAGCAAAGAACAGCAAATTAAAGCAATGAACGTAATCAGATAAAGTGAATTGTAAAAAAATGCATCTCGAATAGGTGCCTTGTCGGGCTGAGGTTGCTGGTAGTAGCACCCCGAGGGGTACTCTATGAGAGATGGCAGCTAAAACACTTATTGCATTGTGTGTTGTTGTGTATGTTGAGTTAGTTTGTTGAGTTGCATTGGGTGGTGTTGTGCTGTTGTGTTAGGGTAGGATGGTGTGGTGCATTGTATTGTTATTATTTGTTACTCCCTACTTGCTAAGCGTAAGCTTACGTGTGTGTGTGTTCTGTGGTGTAGGTGACGACTGGAGTACAGGTTAGAGCTACGAGAAAAGCTGGGATTGGGACGCAGTCGTTGATGTACGCTGTATGCCGGTGCGGGCAGTTGTCGGGGCGACTCCACCATGGTCTTCGGAGATGTGGGGCTTTGTATTTTAGTAGTTTATTGTAATGTCTGTTTGTAGAAATGTTGGGGATATGTATCTCTTTGTTGATGTTTTAATGCTTGTGGTATAGCTATGTGTATTTGTGGTATATAGTCATAGTTAAGGGTGATGTATCGCCCTGTACTGTGGACTTTCTTTACGTAGGGATGTTAGCATTTTAGTTTCCCTCTTTACTGCTGTTGGAGATTTCGTAGGTTGGTTAGATAGTTGAAATATTCTGGTCTGGTTGGGATTGGATTTTATGCAGGTTTTTAGCATTTTGGAGGCGCCATTTTCAGGCGTTACTTTGCCGAAATTTTCGGGAAGGACGCCGTGGTGCTTAACGGTTAGAGTTAAGGAAAATCAATGAGTCTAGGCAGTTAGGTATGACCTGAGAGAAAGCTTAGGTAATTTAGTTTTAAATTCCGCTATGTCAGTTTTATTTATACCTAGGTGTTTATAGAAATTCTTGGGGTTAGAGTGAGCCAAGTAGCGCACCGAGCCAGGGTGGGTTCGGGGGCGTTACATTGTGTTTGCGTAGCATGGAGTAGTTGAGTTGTTGTTCTGTCGCCTATCGGAAGATATAAGTAGGACTTTTGTCGTTTTGCGGCCGGTGGTTATAGAGTAAAGTCGATCGGATGAGGAAATCATCCGGCTGACGTCACCGGTGGATATAGAGTAAAGTCGATCGGATGAGGAAATTATCCGGCTGACGTCACCGGTGGATATAGAGTAAAGTCGATCGGATGAGGAAATCATCCGGCTGACGTCACCGGTGGATATAGAGTAAAGTCGATCGGATGAGGAAATCATCCGGCCGACGTCACCGGTAGATGTAGGATGTATCTTGTCGTTTTGTGACCGGATGATGTAGCCGAAACTTTGTCGTTTTGTGACCGGATGATGTAGTCGAAACTTTGTCATTTTGTTATCAGGGAAAAGCCTTCTGTTTTCTACGTCAGTTCCTTCCGGTTGACTTCGTTCTTCGGATGATGTGTTTGACTTTCATAAATTTCAAGTATTTCACGGCCTAAACTTTCATCCCTTCCGGTTGAATGATTTTCTTAATATTTATGTGATCATTCAAACACTGTTACATAGTTTTGCTCAACTCTATTTTGCTCAAAGATTTCCGCTGCAAGTTTTCATGTTTTATCAAACGTTAAAATTTGAATTTCGAAGGAAGTTTAAATTTCGGTCCAAGTTTATTTTTTAGTAATATCCGAGTTTACGAGTAACAAACTGGGTTCAGAAACTCTGGGCGTTACAGATTCGATTTAGAGATAGATTTTGGACATCGATGGAATGATCTTCATACTTTGGAAATGCAATTGCATATCATGAATTTTTTCGAGATCAGAATCAACATCTGATGTGCTGGAGGATTCATTAGAATGGTCACGATGGATAGTTGTAAGATTAATATTTTTTAATCGTTAAACTAATTCGTCCATGAATTCATTATCTTTATTGGGATTTTTGAAATTAAAATTGGATAGGAATATGGGAGGCTTTAAGTGAGGTTGACTGATGATTAAATCTTTGATACCTGAAGAAGATGCAACAGCTTCAATAGGTTGAGCAGGTTGTTTTGCCTCAATTAATTTGTCAATTGCTTTTCAAGCCTTTGAAGTTGATTACCAACAGTTCTCATATGAATATTGGTATAATTAATTTGTTTACTGATGATAGATTCAATAATCACATCCTTGTCTTGGAAGAGGTATCCACAAGAGGAATTGCTTCAATTATGGATGTTTGTTCTTGAAAAATTAATTTGATTGGCTCTAAAGGTGGATGAATAGATTTAACTGATCCGGATTTTGTGTGCCAAGTGATTTGAAATTTATCATATTCTTCTAATATGGAAATAGAAGAATGTTGGACTGGAATATATTCATTCCAAAACCAGTGTTTGAAAAGTTTAACTGTTTGTTCTTTTTGAAGATTGGAATAGTATTTTTCTTTAATAAGATAAAATTGGTAAGGATGATATTTGGAAGCCAACCATTTACGAAACAACAAATTGGAAGGATTTTGGTATTCTGCACTTAGAACTTCTCGATTAAAAGATCCTAGAGAAAAATCCATTAGATATTAAAATGCATTTCAGATGCTGTTGGAGAATCATCTTTTTGTAATTTGTCATCATTTTGACCAAATTTGGGATGTTTGTAGACTCCATGTGGAATTTGTTCTTTGACAATATGGAGTTCCTTGATATTTGGAAAGGGAGTATCCATTTTGATTTGACTAGAAACAGAATGTCGAGAACTAGAAGGATCTAGTGTTCTGCAAGGAGTAAAACTAGATCTAGAGGATAAACTTCTAGCTAATGAAATCTTTTTAGTCAATTCTGGAGTAAATTTGATTTCAATATCTCCATCATCTGTTTGAATGATTTGATCAATTTGGGCATTTATATTGGGTTTAGACAGTATTGCATGTGGAAGAATCCAGGTGGAAGGAAAAGTAACTTCTTCCCAATCGATAAGACGGGGAATAGCCACATTTGCCGATAACAGATTACTTCTATTACCATTGTTTTACCAGGAATTTCTCTTAAAATTGCATTTGGACACAAAGTATTCATGACTTTGTAATTGATTCGATAAATTACTGCTATGGTTTCGGATCCAGGAAGGAAATCATAACCATGAGTTTGAATGTTTAAGGTGATAGCCTCAAACAGATTGGGATCTGTCAAAGAAAGATTGAGATTTGGAAAGACATTGAAATATATGGGTCGATGACAAAGACTTGTTTGAATAATTCCCATAAGAGAATTTTTCTAATTTTGATTTCGAGCATCTCGAAGATTCGCAAGAATACTAGCATTTAAACCTGGTAAAGTTAAAGGTTTAAAAGCAATTTGAATTAATCCATATGGATATATTTATATTTTTGAAAATATTTTTGAATGTCTTTTGAACTAAGAAGTTTAATTATTTATCATTCGAATCTAAACAAAGTGTTTGTTCAGATGTTTTAATTGCATTTTGAAAAGGAAGTCAAAGGTTCCTAATTTGTAGATTTTCTTAGTTTCGATTTCAGGAATATTCCATCTATTTAGTTGAGACTTTGAGAAACTTCAATAATTTATTCATTTTTGGTAGAATCATTTGATAATTTGGCAAAATCCAGACATTCATTTTGAAGAAAGTTAATTCATGCATGAAAAAGCTAACCTTTTCTAAGATAAATCTTCGAAATTTAATTTGAAATATAATAGTCCTTATTGATAACCGATTCTCCTCTTATTGATTTCATTGATAGTACCTTATTGATTTATTGATAACACCTTATTGGTTATGCTAACTTAGTCTGTGCAGATCTACGATTTACCCATATTAACACAACCCATCTCATAGAGAAAAATTTCATAATACTGTAGAACCTTATCTCCTTCAATCACGTAAATTGGGCATAAAAGCCTAACAGCTTATCCACGGCAAAACGGCAACAACCCCGACGTGATCAATGAAGACCAAGTTCTAAAGTATTATCAAACCTTAGTGTTAATATTGTACGCAGACTTACACATCCATCATTAGCAAAACTTATTGATGAAATCAACTCATCTTATTGGTAAATCAAATCATCGTATTGAGAAAAAGAAATTATCGTATTGGATATTATCTTTCAAATTAAATTAACAAGATTCTCCTTAGAATAGGTCAAGCATTTTTCACTCCATGAATTAACAATTTTCTAGCCTGCCATCCAGGCTCTGATACCAAATAGGGGGAGAGGATCGATGAAGATGAAGATGAAGATGAAGATGAAGATGAACAAATGAAGATGAAGATGAACAAAATAAAAATACTTAATATTAAACAAGGAATTGAAACTTAAAAGAGAGAGAGCGCGCAAGCACAATAGAGTTTTTACAGGAGGGAGAAGGCAAACTCTAAAAAACTTGAGAAATCAAAGAAACTAAGGCTCCTTTATATAGAGGAGGAGCTTACAAACAAACAAACTAATATCATCATGGCTGACGTAGAAGAGCACTAGCTAGTGGAGCTAGTGGAAGCATTATTGGTACTAGTGGATGTACTGTTTGGGTCCACTATGTTTGGAGATGTCGTTGGATGGACATTTTTGGATATTTAGGATATTGGACTTTGGGATTCCATTGCTTCCATTTGATAGCTTCTATTTTGAAATAGGATTCTTCGGGAAATGAATCCATCTTTCGCAATTGATATTGGGATGGTGTGTTGGAATAGGAGGTTGAACTCTTCTTGCCAGGCCCACTGTCCGGTCATTGGCGATTATGTAATTGAACCAAATTAGCATAGTCTTCAGGGGTCCACATTCGGCATCGATCTAGATCAACTTTGTATTCGGCATATTCTGCTGGGCTTTTATTATTTTTCTTAGCCCATTTGTTTCTCTTTTTGCACCATTTTTCGTATTTTCTAATTCCTGTATCAACATTTGTTTTGATTTGATCCAGCGCAACCTGATAAGCTGGATGTCTTCGAAAGGGTCTAAGCTGTAGAGGCCAAGGTCTCCACAACAGAATGCGTTCCAAAGGTCCCCATGGAACATTATGTCTTTGATGATATTTAGAATGGGAAAAGGTCTTCTCCAGGGATTCGATTAGCTAAAGCATCTGCTCTTGCTTGTTGGAGAATGGCAGCGTCCCATGGATTAAGAGGTTATGCTGCTTCTGATGTAGCTCTGCTTCAATTTGCATATTTTCATAATGGCGTTTTCTGCATCCCAATGTGCCATTAAAGAATTTTCTTCTTGCCTTTTCTTAGAGAATAATTGTATTGGGAACAATCAATAAGAGAATTGAAAATATCCTCTTCGGTTGGAATAATATCTTTGGGGTTTTGAGATTCGCCAGGTAACACCTGAAAGCGGTTTGATCCTGAAAACATAGAAATGTCAGATCTGAACTGGAAAAATCTTCATCGTCAGAGTCATGAGGATTAAACATCTGTCCTTTTATAGTCTCTTGAAGTTTAATATGACGCTCCTGAGCAGATAAACTAGGGAATTGGAATTTAATATCTTTTCGCATTTTTTGAACCATATTCAAATATTCCTTCTTTGAATTATTGGAAATGTCTGTAACTGCTTTTGCTTTGTTTGTCTTTATAGCAGCAATAATTTTGGAAAAACAAAGTTCCGTGTCATAACGGGACCACCATTTGACATAAAAGCTTCTTGTAATTCGGGAATACCCAAATGATCTGTATCCAGCTCAAGATTCCACTGCCAAATCCAATTAATCTAGAATTCGGTAAAGAACCAGAGAAGAGCTTTTCCTTTGAACATAAATCTGTCATCACGGAAATCAGGATGACAATCAAACCATGCTTGGTACTGATCTTGGATCTTTTTTGGAAGAATATCAATTCGGGAGAGTGGCTTTGCCACCAATGTAGAAACCAGTTTGGAAATTGATCTTCGGATTTGAGAATCTCTGGATTCATAGTAAAAAACCATGAATGATTCCTTTTGGATTTGATAAAGAAATACATGAGACCATGCCAGAATATAGTCCCAATAGTTGTAAGGTTGCTCATTGTTCTTGGTAGTTGTTACTCTGGAGTTGAAAACATTCAAACCCCATTCTTGTGGATGGATGACTCGGATATGTAACATTTGGAATGAGTCATTGTACTTTTGATATTGGCTTAAGTGCATAAAAAGCTCCAACTATGGGGAAAAGGGCAAAAAAAAGGTCGAAGTATTGAAAAGGCAAAATAAAGCTCTGCGGGGGACCGATCACCCCCCGCAGAGGGTGGGGCGGGTACCCGCCCCTTCACGCGGGTACCCGCCTCACACGGGGGTCACGCGGGTACCCGCCGACCCCCCGCGTGAGGCGGGTACTCGCGTAAGGAGGCGGGTACCCGCCCCAGCAACAGTGCACCTCCTTCGCGAGTCAAACTGTTTTTCCATTTAGAGTCTCTGTTCCCTCCATCTTCACATTTCTCGAGCCCGAGGATGGCTGGGAGGCGAGTGAGTACAGATCTTCCAAAACTGGAGCGGAGTCCCGAGAGGAACAACATGAGAGAACAGAAAGGGAAGTGGGCGAGCATTGCAGAGAAATGGAGAGTTTGAAGGTGAACTTGGAGAGACAGTTCGGATTTTGAGCGGGAGAGAAGATCGCTCATTGGTGTTGCAAGGGGCGGGTAATCGCCCTCTGCCGACGAGCTTTTCTCCGACGGGAAAATTCTCCCAATTGAAATGAAGAAGAAAACGACCGAATCAGATCTTCCTCAACAGACCGATCACTCTTTTGCCGATCCTGCATTATTACAACCTCAATCTCTAGAGATCGCCAAGCGTCGACCAAAAGCTCAGACCGGAAAAGCGTCCAAATCTGAGTCGGAAGAGAAGCCGAATACGAAATCCTGCTGGAGCTTCAAGAGAAGCAGCAGCTGCGGAAGTGGCTATGGCCGTAGTTTCTGTCCTCTGCCTCTTCTATCTCAAAGCTACTCCACTGGATCAACGCCTAATGCTAACAAACGATCGCCATTGTCGAAGGAGGGTCATAATCTCAAGTACAACGTTTTCAGAAATTCATCCACAAAGTCTTCCCATTGTTCTTCTTATTCCTCTGCAAACACCAATGAGTTATCAGAAACCTCCATTTCTCTGCAATGCTCGCCCACTTCCCTTTCTGTTCTCTCATGTTGTTCCTCTCGGGACTCCGCTCCAGTTTTGGAAGATCTGTACTCACTCGCCTCCCAGCCATCCTCGGGCTCGGGAAATGGTGAAGATGGAGGGAACAGAGACTCTGAATGGAAAAAACAGTTTGACTGGCGAAGGAGGTGCACAGTTGCTGGGGCGGGTACCCGCCTCCTTACGCGGGTACACGCCTCACGCGGGGTCGTCGGCGGGTACCCGCGTGACCCCCGCGTGAGGCGGGTACCCGCGTGAGGGGGCGGGTACCCGCCCCACCCTCTGCGGGGGGTGATTGGTCCCCCGCAGAGCTTTATTTTGCCTTTTCAATACTTCGACCTTTTTTTGCCCTTTTCCCATAGTTGGAGCTTTTTTATGCACTTAAGCCTTTGATATTTCCTTCTTCAACATAATTATGCTGAATTGGAAAGAATTGGTATAATTTAGAATAGCTTCATAATAAAATCGAAGCTTTCCTTCGGTAATTGGATAATTGCATATCTTTCTTTGAAAAACAAGGCATCTTTTTGTTTTGAGAATAATATCTCGATTTGAAAGTGTGAGTATAGACTTAGCCACTGATTTTTTGATAAATTGGGGTCCACTCTCAAGTATGACTTCTTTTTCAGTTTTCTTTTGATCTGTTTCATTTGAAAATCATCCTTAGATGATGTTTCCCCTAAAGTGGGAACTCTTTTTGAAATGTATTTTTGGAAATACGACTCGGCCAACGGCCTCGAGGTCTAAACCCACTAACCGGGGTGAACACATCCTGCAAAAATTCACTGAGTTAGAAAATCTGGTTAAAGATTTGTCACAATAACCTAAAAAAAGATTTTGTAAAGACGACTGCAATGTAAATGTTTAGGTGAAGAAGTTGATATGAGACGGGAGCTCAGTGCTAAGGAGACATGTAATTGATGTATTAAAGTTTCCTGGCTAATCGACCCTACATCGTGGGAGTACTAGTTGAGAATGCCTACCGTTTACCTTAAGATATGAGCTTGTCTGCGCTTGAAGTTTAGTATGTTGCGAGTTTATCTATTTGATGACCTCTAGTGATGTGAGTGTGTCTGCTCTGGTATGATCCTGGTCATAGTTTGATGAGTTTTAAAAGTTCTCTGTGTTCATGCATCAGAATTTTCTCAACATAAGAAAGTTTTAACGCATTTTTTTCCAGGAACCAAGATATGTATGTATATAAGTATATATATAAGACTTATGCAACGTGGATTAAGTGAGGGTGGGGGCGGTTCGGCATATGTCACTGTCCGAAGAGGACATATGAATATCGACCCGCATAGGGACAAGATCAACTCACTGTGAACCCCTTTACCGGCACAAATCCTCGTCTTGAGCCACACAAACTAAACAAAAAATATGATCCATGACAATG
>CM039503.1:7157506-7183822 GCA_022432975.1 Begonia masoniana | reverse complement strand
AAGTTGAGTAAAACTAGGTTTGAGTGGCAATTTTTGTAATAAAGATTGAAGATTAGTATAAATAGAAACATGGAAACCTTATCTCATTTAAAACCTCACTGCAGCCGACATTTCCTCATCGGCGACTCCTTCTCTCTGAGCCTTTTTTCCTCCCCGAGCAACTGGTTTTTTCAGCCTCCACTCTCCAAAAAACCGAAGTCTAGGTAAAATTAATAATGTTTAAGTCTTAATTTGTTTTTGATGATGAATTTGTCTGCTTATATTTAAAATTTGATTATGTCTAGTAATTGAATTTAATGACATGAATTGGAGTTAGATATTGTTGAGATACCCTTAAAAGGGTATTTTAGTGTTTGTAAATGCATATGAATTAAATTGTACAGGGCTATGAAATGGTGTTAAGCAAAAGAATCATCCACCGGTCACAAAACGACAAGAGCGGAGTCGTTTAACAAAGGGTCAGTCCACCGTCACTAAACGAAAAGGGCGGATGACTAAATGGAATTAATCCCACTCACTAAAAGACAAGGCGGATGAGCTAAAAGAAAATACTCCACCGCTCGCTAAACGACAAAGGCGGATGTTCGAAAAGAATCAGTCCACCGCTCGCTAAAAGACAAAGACGGATGAGCGAAAAGAATCAGTCCACCGCTCGCTAAAAGACAAAGACGGATGAGCGAAAAGAATCAGTCCACCGCTCGCTAGACGACAAAGGCGGATGAGTAAACCAAAATGCTCTTCCGGCCACAAAACGACAAAGGCGGAAGACTTCAACAAAATGCTCTTCCAGCCTCAAAAAATTACTCTTCCGGTCACTAAACGACAGAGGTGGAAGACAACTACAAATCAATCATCCGACGCCGGTTCAAGCGTTTTAAGCTTCATCATCCGACGCCGGTTCAAGGGTTTAAAACTTCATCTTCTGTTGGCGGTTCAAGACTACAAGTCAGCTTTGTCTTCCGCCAGAATTCAAATTAGCCGCGAAGCTACAGTAACGTCGTTTTCAGCCATAACTCCAGAACATTAATGGCGACGACGATTTGCAACTACAAACGGCAACGGCTACCTGATCTTGTACGGAAGCTGCTCCAACGGTAACTAAACTTCTATTATTGGATAAGGAGCATTGAAGCCAAGCCTTAATGAAGACAGAGTATATAAGCTGAGCTTAGAGCACGAAGTCCCAACTTTTGCCAATTTGAATTCTGAGCCCTAGCTGCGAAAGTTTGAACTCTCTGTATTTCTCTCTACATCTCTCAATCCTAACTTGAGATTCATCTTGTGAGATTGTAGTGTGAGCTTAATATTTTACAAACTCAAATCTGTTTAAGGCAGTGGATTGACGCCCGTAAAGTTCAATCCAGGATTGTGTAAGGTTGTGGATCGACACCCGAAAGCTCGATCAAGTTTTCTCGTTGAGGAGAAGTAAGGAATCTTCAAGGGGGTGCCTTGGAGCGTGGACGTAGGCAGTTTGGCCGAACCACGTAAAAATACTGGTGTCAAATTTCTCTCTCTCTCTCTTTACATTATATTGATTACTTGTGTTAAATCTAAGTTTAATCAAGAGAGAAATTGGTTAGATCAGAAATTAAAATTAAAAAGAGTCTAATTCACCCCCCCTCTTAGACAATACCGATCCTACAGTTTATTCTAGAAATATCTTTTAGTTAGGATTTTTTTTTTTTTTTTTTTGCAATTATTAGCTTTTATTTGATTTCCTAAATCGCAGGAGACCAAAATCTTTTATTTGGCTGTATTCTTTCGATTTCGTATTATTCAATTATTCAAACAATTTTTGGAATTAGGGTTTTTCTCAAATTGCGACTTTTTCCTTTCCGCATCCGGCTGTGTCAGTTTTGCAATTGAATCAGTTTATCCCATTTGTTTCTGAGATATCAAAAGTATTTAGTGGTCCTCCAAGTAAATATGTTGGTCTAGCGTAAACAATTAGAGGATTTAAATTAATTATCCAATCGAAAAATTATGTTATCCAAACGCATTTCAACTAATTGTAGTAAAACTTGACCCGTTGTAATTCTTTCCACTTTTAGAGGTATAATGATAGATCTAGTGGCTCTATTAGAAAAAATGGGCGGAGAAATTTCTTGTTATCTATGGTCATCTTTATAATATGTGGAATTATATACAAAACTTCTCCAAGAGATGATTTCAAATATGACTTAAAGATAATATTAGCAAAAGGTTTTGATTGTTAACCCATGTAACCTAAAATATAGCAGAGGATATTGGTTGTATGGATTTTCGAATCTGAGAGTTCATTTTGATATTTACCCTATTTTAAAATGATAGTATTATATGTTTGTTCTTTCATTCGATTCCTTTCCTAATCTAAAGATTATGTGAAAATCCATTAAAATATATGGTTAAAACTAATTTGATCTTCAAAGTACGACTTTAATTTGAAACACCATCTAAATTAAATGTTTTAATTGTTAGGATCTTTAGTTTAGTGAGTGTTTCAAATTAAACTCATATTTTGATATTCAAATTGGATTTAATCCTAAAATATATTATGAGAGGGACAATGTTTATTAAAAAAAAAAGCAACTTGGAATACTCTAGTATGATCCCTTTTGTAGATTTGAGTGATTTTGTGACATTTCATTCCAAGGCTTTAGATCTACGACTGCAGAAAATGGTTCAATTCTTGTGCTAGAACTGTGATCGCCTCAAGAACTTTGAATCTGATCAAAGTATTGTTGCTGTGGAGAATAACCCTGCATGTTTTGCGGAAGGGATGCACTATCGGGAGATATTCATTATTTTCATAAAAGGGAATAAAACTGAAGAACCCTTTTCTTTATTTTCATAAAAGTTAGCTTTACATGCTGTATAGTTCAAGGTGAATTTTCATTAACAGTTTGAGCTGGGGGAATTCCGGGAAATCGAGGCAGAGGTGGAAATGGAAATGGAGGCAAATGAAACGGGAAGAATGGCGGCGGCGGCGATGGAGTTAAACCTAGTAACGGTGGTAGAGGGATTGAAGGACTTGCCGGAGGCTGAAATGGATTCGGGAAGAAAGGTGGATGCTGAAACGGATTCGGAAATGTCAGTGGAGGCGGAAATGGGTTCGATGGAGAGGCTTCCTCTGCAAGAACTTCATTCTTATTTGATCGATGAACTGTTTTTGCAGATTCTTGATAGTTTGCTAAAAAGGGTATAAAGGGTTTCACTGAATTAGGTTGTTTAAACTTTTGAGGGCTTGGATTTTGGTTGCAAAGATTTGGCTGATTTTGAGGCTTGAAAGGCAGAAACCCAGCTGAGAATATGTGCTCTCCTTGCCTTCTTGATCTGAGCTGCGGAGAAACTGAAGTTGCTGTCGAGGCCACAGAGCAGTAAGGCTCGTTGCTGCTTATCAATTTAACAGAACATGCCTTAATATTCTTCACATGTTTGCTTACAGATAAAGGCAAGTGAACTCTAAATTCTCCATTTTCATCGGTTGTCATTTCTTCTCTGAATTTGGGCACTGAATTACCCTCTGATTTGCACTCTACAGCAATAGTCGCCCCTGGAGGTAGACAGAAATCACAGTTTTATGTCAACCCAAATGAAGAACAATCATTTGCTAATTTTTCAGGCAGAAAACGAAAGTTAACCTGGAATAAAGTGGGTGTTTTTTGAGAAATCTTGTTGGAAGCAAGTGTCACAGTAGACAGCACCAACAACAATGACCGATGGAAGCTTCTTCTTCTCATGCCTTCCCTCAGAAAAACTACCCAATGTCAGACTGAGAAAGAGTACCAAAAAAAACCATGACATTGCTGAATCTTCTCGAAGAAGCCTTGGTAGAGCTCTGTTGAACCAGTAGTAACCAGTGAGAGAAAGAGTTCTATGATTTCCCTTTTATAACAACTGCTCAGCTTTAAACTGTGCTTCTTTGTGTTCTTCCTGTGCCTTATCCAGCTTCCAGAGCCCGAACCACTCACTCAGAGAGCTTCTTTATGTCGTTCATGAGAAAACAAGGCAACTGCAAACTACGAGTAATAAATGGCAACATAGCAATAAAGGTTGAAGAAACTGGGAAGAATCCTTGTGATTATTGTCCTTTTCTGAGTTTTTTTCTTGCTGTAACTGAAGATTATCGGTAATGGAATGAATTAGACTTTTAGGATGTGTTTGGGTCTGTACAAACGTACAATTTTGTTCAGATTTTATGCATAAAGTACTCCGTTTCTCTTTCTTAGCCTTTATGTCCTTCACAGTTTCGATCATAGACAGGTACACTTGCACACTTAAAGAAGAAAATCAGAAGTATGGAAGAGATAATATGCATGAATATTCCAAAAATACATATTTTCTGTGAGCTCACATGTCATTTTCACGGGCTTGTCTAGATTTTAGGACAGCTTTCATGCTTTTTTATGCAAGAGGAGAAAAATCAACAACTCTCTATTTAACCTTGTTCTAATTATGATGCAACAAGTCTCTATCAATCTTCCTCTGCAGTAAATCTTTTCGATAAATCTCAAACTAAGTTTTAAAAAAGGGCTTACAACACTTGTGTTCATGGGTTGAAATTTCAAGAAAATGAAGTAGAAGTAATTTGATACAATGACAAGAAAAAGTAATGTTTTAGTTCAATTTGGTTTGCTTCTAATTCAAGATTTCTTAATTTTTTTGGAGTTAACATTATTTTGTTTTTTATAGAGGTGTTAGTGAACTGGAGGAGAAGAGGCAAACATCACTAAATACAAAATGAGTCATAGAGAAAATAAGAGAGAGAAAATGGTGACAAATATCTCTTGAGAAACATTACTTTTTCTTATAATCTCTAATGATGTTGCACGTGATGTTGTAGCATAATATAAATACTTTTTTTTTTATTCTCTAATAAAACTTCGTTGCTAGATCGTGGGTGTGAGATGGTTTTGTCTGAACCACGTAAATTTGTGTTCTTGATTTTTTCTGAATTCTCTTTTGATTAATTATTTCGTATTTCACAACGTGATCTCTTGAATAATTGAATTACAATAGGGATTAACACTTACCAATTGATTGACTTATCTGAGAACTTTCTCCTCTTACTATAAGTTATCGTGATTGGAGCCTTATCATTATCTTGGGCCCAAAGAGCAACTTTGTCCTCAACGTTGAATTTTGGATATTGTTGATTTAGTTCACTAAATTTCTCCCAAGTAAGCTTCACATGCAGGCTGATTCTTCCATTTTACAAAAAACATTAGGTCTTGTGATTCCTCCTGCCCATTAGTCCTTGTGTAACATCCCTAACACTGTACCCATTTTCCGTAATATATATATATATATTTTTTTATAATTCTAAGTTTAAACGGAATTTAAAACGGAAAGCAAATTCATAAAACGTTTGAATCTATTTTGAAAACCATCTATTAAAACTCTAAAACAATTAAGGAAAACCTTAATTAAAACTTAAAATCAATTTAAAACAAAACTTAAAACCATTTAATTAAAAACCAATTATTTAAAACAATACGTACCCAAACTCCTACAAAATACAACCTCACCATTTCACTAACACAATTCTATCTATACCAAAATTTCTAAACATACACTTCACAATACAACTTAACATCAAGCACCCGATACTCATACGTCTTCCGAAATACCACCCCAAAACCGACTCGAAACACAACTATAACAAAGTACATTTTCACGAAAATAAACTGCGTGGTTCCGTTTGAAAGTTTAACATATCCTCCTGTTTTAAAATCACAAAACAGTTCCAAAACGTTTAAAACATTAATATATAACCTATCAACTATCCAGAGCCAAGCATCCTAAAATGTTCTATACAACCATCAGCTGAGCCAAGCATCCTAAAATGTTCTATACAACCATCAGCCCGACAATTTCTAAAAACCCTCAAAACACCTACCATGAGTCCCACGGGTCAAAATACGCCTCGACTGCACCAGCACACCACCGCAAGCCATCATCCGTCAACTGCATCACTCCTCACCTGTTTCCTCGTAGTCACCTACACCATACAAGCACCTATGAGATAAAAATATCAGTAAGACTCGTAAATGTAAATGCATGCTGTGCGTGTGAGCTCGTAAACCATGCGTCATTTTCTTTACTTTATTATGCACTGTAGGTGTCACCGAGATCCTATCCCCCTAACCGGAGAGAGCCCATCCAGCGGGCGGACTACTCTTTCCAGCTAGAGGAGGGGGGTGCACGCTTACAACACGTACAGCCGTGCCTGAGCCCCACCTCGCGTGACCTGTAAACTGTAAACTGTAAACTGTAAACTGTAAACTGTAAACTGTAAACTGTAGGAGTATGTGTTAGATGCGGTATTGTGACAGACCCTTTCGAGACTACACAATAGATCGATAGCCCCCCTCCGGGCCGCATTGCCATTTTCTTTAAAACATCGTGCGGAAATTCATTTTCATGCTTTTCTTTAAAACACGTGATGCGTGAACAGTTTATATCTTAAAGTAAACAACCATATATGTACCATCAAGATGATAAACAAACACATATGTACCATCAAGACGATAAACAAACAACATACGAAACAACTAATCCTAACTACCAAAACCAAAACAAATTAAACAAAACACGTCTCCAAAACTCTTCGAGACGACTTCGACGTACGGTGTAGGCCAATCGGCCAGAGAAGATCACAAGAACTTACCTGTCTTCTGTAGCTCGCTGGGTTTGGCACCTCACGTCACCTATGGCTCGACCTATGACAAACATTCAAGCTTCATTAAATCAAGCTTACATTCACCAATTTACTCTCAAAGTACTATTTCAAGCCTAATACAACTAAAACCTAACTAAACGGACCACTAATTTGGGTTCGGTAAAAACCGACCCGAACTTCAAACGTGCATAACTTTTGCGTCGGATATCGGAATCGAACGATTCCAACGGCCACGTACTCCTCTAATAACCTATTTTAACCTGCCAAGAAGGAATTGTAAAACAAACGACCGTAGCTAGGTCAAATATCAGAAAACCTGAACTGCCCCTTTACCCGAAAAATCCCCCTTTCCGATTTTCCATCAATTCTCACTCAATTCCTCACTAATCAACCACAAATACCATCAATTAGCATAAACAATCAAAATCCTGAGGCTACACACAACAAAAACCTGAATTGCCCGAATAAGGCTTGCTGCCTATCGCCCAAACAGGGCTCTCCACAGTCAAGGAACCATAGTCGGCCCAAGGGTTGAAAAACCCACGCCGGAAGCAGCCCATTTCGGCCGGTGATCGAAGCTCAAACCAGCTCGTCACCCTCGGCCACGACAAAACCAAAACAGGGCAAACAAAAAGGGATTTATCGTTCGGTCAGGTGCGCGAAAACGGCTGGAAATGGCAGCCTTGGAAGTGCCGCCGTCGTCTGGCCTGAAAACGGCGAGGAATCGCCGTCGCTCACCGCCCCTCACCCTCCTTCTCCGATCGAGCCATCGGCGCTCGAGCTCGGGTGCTCGACAGAATAGCTTCGGCTATTCTGTTGTTTTAGTTTTTATTTATTTATAATAATAATAATAATAATAATAATAATAATAATAATAACAATAATAATAATAACAATAACATTAATAAAACTAAGATTACCATTATGCCCTTCTAAAATTTCCGTTAAATCTTGTTCTTAAATTATAAACTTTCGTCAATTGACTCTCACCCCGTACCCGGCTTAAGTTCTCCATTGGGAATACCCGAATATAAATTAATAAACCATTCACTTTTCTTTTAATTTAAATAAAACAACCTATTTTATTATTCTTTTATTTTCTCCCAAATTTTCCTATTAAAAAAAATCCCGGGTGTTACACCTTGCTTCCGACATTATCTCAGGAATTACTTGCTCCTCATTCTCTGTCATCAACTTGCTCGACCATTTAACCTTCGGAACATTCAAACCACTTGCTCGTTTGAGGCATGAAACATGAAAAATCAGGTGCAAAGTCAAGTGCTCGGGGAGCTCTAATTTGTAGGCCATTGGCCCTACACGCGTCATGAAAACTTCGGTGCTAGCTTCTAATTAGTTTTAGCAACTAACAACTTTCCAAATATTTATTTCTCGAGTAATTTTAATAAGAATTACATCTTCTACTAATTTACTTCCATTCACAGTTGAATAAACAGCCTCCCAATCACTGTTTGCAATAAAATTGTTAGCCATTTCAACCGAAGAGTCAACATTAGCCATTTCAACCGAAGAGTCAACATTAGCCATTTCAACAATATAGTTGGTGAATCTCAAGATTTGAGATGAATAATAAAAGGTTAATAAACTACATCATCTAACAAGGGCCTTACAAAAAACGAAACATAAGTATAATTTGATTGTTTTTTTTTTTCAATTTCTTAGTTTTCTTCTTCTCTGTAATTATTCTCTTGTATTCTGCAATATCAATACAAAACTCTCTTCGATCAGTTTATTCCGGCCACTACCATAACACAATGCTGACTTCATCCACAGTCCTGCCTTCACCATGAATGATTGTGTTTCGCCGAATATTTTCCACCTTCTTCTCTGATTTCACGCGAGTTGTCAAGAAATTCTAAATGGGTATCGTGTTTTCCTGGCAAACCTTGCGAAGTGCAACAATGTGTTACGGCGTTAGGAAAAGAGAAATAGAAGAAAGTTATTTTGTATTATATCGGAAGAGGGATTTACTGGAAAAGTAGAAGAAAAGGATGATAACAAAAAGATTACACACAACAACACACTCCTTTCTATTACTGTTAGAAGTTGTGTTTAGGACCAGTTATTGCTGTTGTAGGTCATGTTTTTGAATCGTGACTTAATTTTAGGAACTCCACTTTAGTGGGTAGTTATTTCCTAAGCTTTAAGAAGTAGTTTAGCAACGTGAATTTGTGTGTAGTTGTCCTTTGTTTTTATCACAACAAAAAATTGCTATTTTCTTGCTCTCCATGTACAATTACAACAATTGGTATCAGAGCTATATTCTTACGAGATCTATGTGAGTTTGCTGTGTCATGGAAGCCGAAGCAAGGTTCTCCTCAATTGCTCTGCTGGTGTTCGACAGAGACAACTACCTTATCTGGGCAGTACGTATGGAGTTATACTTTGAAGCTTTGGATCTTTAGGAAGCAGTGAAATAAGACTATGAAGTTCTGCGTCTTCCGAACAACCCTACCATGGCTCAAATCAAAGTGCATAAAGAGAAGAAGAAAAAGAAAGCAAAAGCAAAGACATGCTTATTTGCTGCAGTCTCACCTTCCATCTTCACACGTATCATGTCTATTAAGTCAACAAAATATATATGGGATTATCTCAAGAGTGAATATGAAGGAGATGAAAGAATTAAAGGTATGAAAGTTCTAAATTTAATTAGAGAATTTCAACTTCAAAAAATGAAGGACTCTGAGACGATAAAAGACTACTTTGACAGACTTCTAAGCATTGCAAACAAGGTAAGGCTTCTTGGATCTTCATTTACTGACTCAAAAATTGTAGAAAAAATTCTTGTAACTATACCTGAAAGATATGAAGCAACCATAACTACCTTGGAAAATACCAAACGATATGTCAAAGATTTCCTTGGTAGAATTACTAAATGCTTTGCAAGCTCATGATCAAAGAAGATTGATGAGGGAGGATAAAATGATTGAAGGAGCTTTATATGTCAAACATCAAAACGCTACCAAGAACAAGAAGAAGAAAAAAGATATTGAGGGAAGTAGAGCAAGTACAAAAACAGTAAGGGAATGAAAATCAGAAGAAATCCTTTCCACCTTGCCAGCACTGCGGAAAGAAGGGCCACCCTCCATTCAGATGTTGGAGAAGACATGATGCTAAATGCACCAAATGCAATCAGTTGGAGCATGAAGCTGTCCTTTGTAAAAACAAAAATCAGCAACATGGTGAAGATGCAAAGGTTGCTGATCAAGAGAAGGAAGATCACCTGTTTGTTGCTACATGTTTCTCAAGCATCGAATCAAGTGATAACTGGCTCATTGACAGTGGTTTCACAAATCACATGACACATGACAAGAATCTATGTCAAGAACTCAGGAACTCGGACACATAGAAAACAGCGAGTACATAAATGTAGAAGGAAAAGGAACTGTTGTAATTTCAACTTGTTCAGGTACAAAGTTCCTTTCTGATGTAATGTATGTAACACCCGAGAATTTATCGGCTCAACTTTTATGAATGTGCTGTGAATTACAAATTTATAGGAATTGATGTAAATAGAAAATATTGGATTAAAGAAAAGTTGGTGAAATAATTGTTAAATGTTAGTTTAAATGAAATTAAGAGGAAGTGGTAGAATTGTAATTGTAGTTAGTAAAGAGAAAATAAAATAAAAGGTGAAGAGTTAAAAGAGGGACTTCACGTAAAAAGGGAAAAAAGCAAATTCTTCTCCTCTTCTCTTTTCTCTCTTCGGCGACTCTGCAAAACGCGAACCCTCATTCTCCTCAACCAAAATCTTTCCTCCTCCCTCAGTCTTAAGGTAAAATTCCTATCTATTCTCTTATGAGTTTAGTTTATTAGCTTGAAGGAGGTTAGAAATCTAGATGGGTTGTGAATTAGATGAGTTTTAAGTTAGGGTTGTTGTGAGAGGGTTAAGGTTGCATGAAATTGGTGGAAGAATTGTAGAAATCCTTCCTTAATGAGTGGTTAAAGATGATTACAGGGTAGTATGGATGAGTAGTTGGATTTTTGGAAGAGGCCGAAAATATGAAAAAGTCGAGTGTGTAGGGTAGTTCGGGTTATGTGAAAAATGACCGAGCCAATTGTGTTATTTGATTAAATGGTCCCGACCTTTTAGAAAGTAGACATCCTAAGGAGTATGTAGAGTCTTGAATCGTCCAAAACGGATAAGCATAGGATTAGTTACGTGATTTAGAAGTTTAGCCAAAAACGATGAGATTTCGGGTTTAGTGATTTTGAGAGGTCTTTAGTTTTCTTTAAGAACTAGATGAAGATAATTAAATTGATAGATTTCGTTATGGTTTTTAGGTTCGGACGAGTTCCCGACGTAGCGTACGAGTACGAGGTTTGCTAAGGAGTCCAGGTAAGTAATGTATGTTTGCGTGTTGCCTTCGGGCCTACATCACAGTTCGTTAGGAATGTATGGTTCTGGTTTGTATGCATGTATCGTATGTTATCATGTATGTTGGTAGTGTGTTTAATTTGGCATACATCATGGTTTTCGAAAAGTACGTTAGTAGATGAAAAATGAATTTCGATGATTTTGATGAGCAGTATGGTAGTATGATACGAAGATACGTAATTATGAGATGCTGCGTACTTAGCGTTATCTCGGGTGGGACTTGGGCCGGATGGAGATGTGCTCCGCGTTATCCCACGTTGGCCTTGGGCCGGAGAGTGTAGTGCTGTCCAATGAGCAGGACCACCCAGTGCTCCGCGATATCCTGAGTGGGACTTGGGCCGGAGGGTGACGTGTGCTGGGTTAAAACTCTGCGATATCTAGGGTGGGACTTAGGCCAGAGGGTTCTATGATGCTCAGTACTCCGCGTTATCCTGGGTGGGACTTGGGTCAGAGGGTGACGTGCAAGGTTGAAACTCTGCGATATCCCGGGTGGGACTTGGGCCGGAGAGTGTTACGATATACCTAATTAATCTAAAATGTAAAAAGAAAGAGAATGAATGAGTATAATGAAGTTGAGAACGAAACAAGAACGACAACGAGACGATATAGTATAAATTGCATGTGTTAGGATGTGAAGTGTTTGTATTCATATTTGTATTACTTGCTTAGCGTTAGGTTAATAGTTGAGTTATATGATGTAGGTGACGAAGAATTAGCAAGTGAGATCCATGAGCAAGACCAGGACTAGAGTGGTTGGAGGAGTGCACCCGTGCGACGATCTGGCCGTTTGTTAGGGCAACATAACCCAGGATGTGGCTGTGTTTTGAAAGTAGGAGTCGAGGGTGCGTTTTGTGTTTTAAAATGATTTAGCCATTTGTGTTTGGTTTAGTTGGATAAATGAATTGTGTAGTTGATGTATAGTTTTAAGTCGTTTTGATGTACAAATGCATTTTGGAAATGAATGGGGATTTGTTTGATGGAAATCTTTTGGAATAGTTTGAAAATTGTAGGAAGTTGGATTTTGAAGTAGGATCTGAGTTTTTGTGATTTTAAACGTTTGCTATCAAAATTTTCTGCAAATTGTGAAGTTTACTTAGCAGCAGAGAGTAGAGGTGTCGACCAGTGCGCTCAAGTGTCGACCAATTAGAGAAAAATCGGTATAAGTGTTGACCCCAGACTTCGACCAATGGAAACAGAGAGCATTGAGGTGTCGACCTGTGCTCTCAGGTGTCGACCTGTGCCTACTGGTGTCGACCCATTAGATTAGGTGTCGATCCCAAGCTTTGAACGATATAAATGAGGCTAATGAGGTGTCGACCTGTTCCTACAGGTGTCGACCCATTAGATTAGGTGTCGACCCCGAAGTTTGATCGATGAAAACAGAGAGTAATGAGGTGTCGACCAGCGTCCTCAGGTGTCGACCCATGTGTGTAGGTGTCGACCAAAAAGCCTGAGCGGCCATAGTGCAAATTTTTACAGATTTTTATATTTTCACCCTTTTTATTTCCAACTTCAAACGAGTGTTTTCATCGTGTTTTTTTAAAAGTAGTTTTACGCTGCAAGGGTTTAGTTGTCTTTAAATGATGACGTTTTAAGTTGATGAGTAAAGTTTTAAATTTGTCACACAATTTTGACGTACGAGTGAGTAGTATGAGTAGCGAACCGGGTCGAGAGGACTCGGGGAGCTACAATGTACGTTCTTAAAATTGATCAAAATTTGTGTGTCGGACAACTAATTGAAAAAGGTTATCAAGTTGTGTTTCAAGATAAAATTTGCTTAATAAAGGATGCAGCTGGCACAAATGTTTTTGAAGTAAAAATGACAGGAAAAAACTTTGCTTTGAATCCACTAGAGGCGGAGCAAACTGCTCTTTCAATGAAGGAAAATGTTACAGAAGTGTGGCATAAGAGACTCGGGCATTACCATCATCAAGGGTTGTTATAAATGAAATCCAAGAAGATGGCAAACGATCTTCCTGAACTTGATGATAAAATTCCAAATTGCAAAGTGTGTGAGTTTGGAAAGCAAAGTAGGAAACCATTTCCCAAGGTCACATGGCGGGCAAAAATGAAGTTTCAATTGATTCATACAGATGTTGCAGGACCTCAAAGAACGCCTTCACTAAAAGGTAGTCTCTATTATGTTACATTCATTGACGACTTTACTTGCATGTGTTGGATTTTCTTTTTGAAGTTCAAGTCAGAAGTGTTTCAAGTTTTTTGGAAACTTAAAGCCAGAGTAAAAAATGAAAGTGGGTGCAAAATTCAAACACTCAAATCTGACAATGGCAAAGAGTACACTTCTGAAGAATTCAATTAATTTTGTGAAGAGGCAGACATTCAACACTAACTAACCGCTTTATACACTCCGCAACAAAATGGAGTAAGTGAGTGATGAAACCGATTTATATTGGAAATGACACGCTGCATGTTGCACGAGAAGAATTTACCAAAGCAATTTTGGGCTGAAGCAGGAAGTACTGCTATGTATTTGCAAAACAGGCTTCTCACAAAAGCAGTGAAGGAACAAACTCCTTTTGAGGCATGGTATGGTTATAAACCATCTCTTAATTTCTTTAAAATATTTGGATGTTTGTGTTTCACTCATATTTCACAGATCAAGAGAGATAAACTTGATAAAAAAGCACTGTCAGACATCTTTATTGGCTACAGCTTGGTTGCTAAAGCTTATAAAATTTTTCAGCCAAAAACTAGAAAAATTATTATAAGTAGAGATGTGCACTTTATGGAAGATGAAGAGTGGAATTGGGATGAAGAAAATAAGATAAAATCAACCATAAAAGAGACAAACATCAAGTTATCTATATCGGGCATTGAAGAGAAAAATGTTGGAGATTGGAAATATGACATAGTGGATCAAATTCCTAGCAGAGGCACAAGATCACTGTTAGATATTTATGGCAAATGCAACATTGCAGTGCGTGAACCTGCAGATTATGAAGATGCCAAGATGGATCGAAATTGGATAGATGCAATGAATGAGAAGCTGCTCATGATTGAAAGGAATAAGACATGAGAGTTGGTGGATCTACCTCAAGACAGAAAAGTAATTGGAGTCAAGTGTGTGTATCGAACCAAGGGTAACTCTGATGGCTCTATCAATAAGCATAAGGCCAGACTCATGGTCATAGGCTATGCTCAGATCTTTGGAGTAGACTACTCAGACACCTTTGTTCCAGTAGCTAGACTCGATACCATCCGATTGTTGCTTGCTGTAGCTGCACAAAAAAATTGGAAGGTGTATCAATTAGATGTCAAGTTAGCTTTCTTAAATGGTTTTTTGTAGGAAGAAATTTATGTTGAGCAACCAGAAGGCTATATAAAGGAAGAAGAAAAAGGCAAGGTCTATCTTCTTAAAAAGGTTCTCTATGGTTTAAAGCAATCTCCATGAGTTTGGTATAATAGGATTGATGAATATTTGCAAAAGTTGGGATTTGCTAAAAGCTTGTCTGAATCAATATTGTACATCAAAACAGAAGGTGTCAACATTCTTATCATCTCTCTTTACGTGGATGACTTGCTTGTGACTAGAAACTGTACTGTTTTGAATTTTTATTACATTTTGGTCAATGATATAATAAATAATATTTATGTATAAAAAATATGTAAATATAAGTTGTATTGAAGAATGATCAAGAGGAAGAATTTAACATACAATTTATTTTAAGCACATAATAATTTATGTTAAAGTATAATGGATTAATAGTAATGAATAGTGAGAATTTTATTAGGATGTAAATAGATTTAATAATGGATTGGAAAAGTAAAAAACTTGAGGAAATAATGATGCATTGGCGTTAAGGGAGAAAAAAAGGGGGAAACCTAACCAATTAGTTAAGATAGAAATGAGGGTTAGGAAAAGAAAGTAAAGATTTACCTTTAAACCAAAAGATGACACCTCACTTAGTTATACTTATCCTTACTATTCATCCAAATTTTAGATAAACTTCAATTAGAAGCCCTAAGAACCACGACGTTCTCTCCCTCTTTCTGAAGATTTCTCCCACGAAAATTCTCTCTCTTTCTCTCTCTGAATATTTTTTTTCCAAAACTCTTTCTCCCTCTTTGAAAAAACCCACAAAAATCTTCCCTCTTTCTGAAGCTTTTCACTCGCGAAAACCCTCTCTCTCTCTTCGAAGAAACCCACAAAAATCCTCCCTCTTTTTATGAAGATTCAAGGTAAAGTGAATTTTCATTTAGGTTTATGAAGTTTTATTGGTTAAATGTTGAAGAAGTGTTGATTTTGTTGAGTTTTATTGATGATTGTTGAACTTGAAATGGATACTAAAAAAATTCAGTTTCAATGCTCAACTTCTTAGCTTATTTGATGTATAATCTAATTGTGAGACTTATTTGTGGGTGGAATTATTAAATTGTACAAATATGTTCAAAAATAGGGGAAAACAAAGCAGTTCGGGTTTAGTGAAATTGATTCAATCAAATGGTTCTCAATTAATAAATGGTTTTGGCATGTTAAAGTAGACTCAGTGTGTGAACTATGAGTTTTGAAATTGATTTTGGATAAGTATATTTAATATTATGATTTTTCAAAGTTGAGGCAAAAATTGTAAAGAGAGAACTGTGCATGTTACAGTTTTAGTATTTTTAGACCCTCTTCATGATTTTAGTTTGCTAAACTATTTTAGTATGATATATTAGACACTTCAACAAAACCTTAGGATTTAAAATCAGAGTAATTGGATAAGTATATTTAAAGATATGATTTTTGAAAGTTGAGATAGAAACTGTAAAGAGTATTTTGGACAGTTTTGATTTTGGTATTTTTAGTCTAATCTAATGGTTTTCAATAGTTAAAAAGTTTTTACATGTTAAAGTAGACATCTTGAGTGAGCTATGAGCTTTGGAATTGAAGCAGTTGGATATGTATACATTGAGTTATGAATTTTTGAAGTTAATGCAAAATGTTCGTCATATTTCGAAGTTGATATATGGAATGGTTTAATTGATTATATTATGTTCAAAAGCATTATAAATTGGATGCTCAAGTTGAGTTTAGGAATGCATGTATGTTCTACTTGAGAAACCTTAGAATTAGGAATTTGATCAAATTGGATGTTATGCTTGATCTAAATTATAAGGATGCTAATGGTATAATGCATGTGTTATAGGTTTTCAAGTTTCAAGGATTATTAATCAAGTTGCTATAAATTGTGTTAAGGACATAAGGTAAGTAAATCTACCCTTTAGAAGTTTATGCTTTATTGCATTATTAGGTGGAGACAGATTTAATTTATGCCTTGGTTCTAGTTAGGTTTAGAAATTTATTGTGATTAAAGTTAAATGGATGTTGGGGTGATTAAATTGATATCATTTTTAATGCAAATTGAATACGTATTCTAAAAATAGTATAATTTTGGTTGCTATTGAAATGTTAAAAAGTATTACTTTGAAAACGACGTTCTACGTTAAATTGAACATATTGGTTTTAAATATCAATTGCATGAGTGAGTTGTGTTATTTTAAACGTGCATAGCATTGACTTTATAATTGTTTTAAAGCATGCATTTTAGGAAGGAAGAAGTTGGAAGTCTTGGTAACACAGGGACTCAATGGACTAGACTTGGCTCTTCATGTGCGATGATTATGTCTATGAAATTGAGTAGGAGATTAACTTAATGTCCTCATTGGGTTGAAAGTCCCTAAACCTCGAGAGGGAATAATGCAAGAGGGATTTTACAGCCCTACCGGAGAAAGCCCGAGAACTTGTAAAGGTGTGTGATGGTAATATGAGGTTGGTTTAGAGTGAATTGCATTTTAACATTTACAATTGAATGTTAAAAGCTGCTTTAGAAAATTGATTGAAAAGACTGTTATAAATCCTGCAAATTTGTTTATAATTACATTAGATTTAATTATACATTGATAATGATTTCAAATGATCAAGGAATGTTTTTAAAATGTTAAATTTGAGTATGCATACATTTTTATAAATTGCATGGATTTCAAAGCATAACTTGATTTAAAATTGATTTCAAAATAATCACTGTTAGGTGGAGGATGAAGAATAGTTCTAGATAGTGTGAATAAAGTCTGGGTTAGCTATTCTAACTGCAAGACTTATTTACTGGGCGTATAGCTCATTATGTGGATATTGTATATTTTTCAGATAACAAGAACATTCACCGAGACGAAAAGGCTAAGGCATTCTAAATGAACTAAAGAGACATAGGCAAAAACCATCGAGGTAGATGGTTTTCTGTTTGAGTTGGGATCGGGTTTAGCTAGTTTTTGTGTATGTATAAACCATTTTTGAACAGTCACGTGTGTGTGACCTATTTATTTTGTAATAGCTTCCGTTTGAGTACTCTGATGAGGATGTAAAAACTTTGATGTAAATATTTGAATGTATAGTATAAATATTGTTTGGATGTTATTAGAAATATCTTAATTTAGGATACCAGGTTCAAGAAATGGGCGATTGACTAAAATATAAATGGATCCATGCAAAAGTGAAATCGAATTTCGTTCCCACCTTAGTAATCCTGTAGAGTCAAGTCGGGGCCCGACCCAATGGTCGGGATCGGGTCCTGACAGAAACAATACCAATCTTGTCGAGAAGTTTAAACAAGAGATGATAGAGGCTTTTGAGATGACAGATCTTGGATTAATGACCTTCTTTCTTGGAATGGAAATTAGCTCTGCCAAAAAGATGGAACAGACAAGATTGATGAAGCATATTTTAGAAGCATGATTAGTTGCTTAATGTATCTCATAGCAACTCGTCCTGACATCTTGTTTGTTGCAAGTATTTTGTAATAATTTATGCACTGTGCAAGCGAAATGTAGCTCAAGGCGGCAAAGAAAGTGCTTAGATACGTGAAAGGTACATGTGATTTTGGCATTAGATTCACAAGGAGCAAAGAATTCAAGTTGACTGGTTTTTCTGATAGTGATTGGGGAGGTTCTATTGATGATATGAATAGCACCTCAGGCTACTGTTTTACACTCTGTTTTGGTGTTTTCTCATGAAGCTCAAAGAAGCAAGATATTGTAGCTCAATCTACTCCTGAAGTCGAGTTTATTGCAGCAACAGCTACTGTTAATCAAGTCTTGTGGTTGAGGAAGATTTTAATTTATCTGAACATGGAGCAAGAGAAAAGCTCATAGATTTTTGTCGACAATCAAACTGCTATTGCTATCTCTCATAATCCTATGTTTTATGGAAAGACCAAGCACTTTAACATCAAGTTGTTTTTCTTACTAGAAGTACAGAAAGATGGAGTAGTTGTTCTTATCTACTGTAAAACAGAAGTTCAAGTTGCATATGTATTTACGAAGCCATTGTCAGTGCACAGATTCAAATTTCTAAGGGAGAAACTTGGTCTTTGCAGATCCTAAACAAGGAGGAGTGTTAGAAGTTGTGTTTAAGACCAGTTATTGTTGTTGTAAGTCGTGTTTTTGAATCGTGACTTAATTTTAGGAACTCCACTTTAGTGGATAGTTATTTCTTAAGCTTTAAGTAGTAGTTTAGCAATATGAATTTGTGTGTAGTTGTCCTCAGTTTTATCACAACAAAAAATTGTTATTTTCTTTTTCTCCATTTACAATTACAACAATTACATTGCGGATATTTATATGTTTTGTCTCCTCCAACTGCCTTTCACATCCGCAATAGTAACTCTTCCACGCCACCCAATTCATAGAATGCTCTTAGGACTGGGCTTCCTCCTCCTGATATCACGTTTACGACATCGTCCCCAGCAGTACAGGCGAGGGCTGTAACACAATGGAGGGCATTTGGGATTTGTTTGAGGAACTCTAAAGGCTTAAGGGCCGGTATCCCTTTTCCTTTTGAAACCATTCAAGAATAGCCTCTAGTTGTGCCATAGAGCCGAAAGCAGCATGCATTTAAACTTCGAGTCCAAGAACTGATACATTGTGAACAAAAATCTAATCTTCACCAAAGTAATCGAAATTGAGATCGTGAATTCAATTAGGGCATAGTTACGGCCACGATTCTGACGGAGAAAGAACAGAGAGAAAAGCATGAAATGAGCCCAGCGAAACTCCGGCAATGAACAAATTCGTAAGGCATGGAATACACGGGAAAATCCCTCCTAAATCTTCAAAAACCAAAACTCACAAATCTGTAAAACCCGTAGGTTTTAAATGGTAACATCTGAAAAATTAATATTTCATTTTATTGGGATGATCGTTAAGGTTGATTTGATGACGAGTTCGTTGCGGTTGGACTCGCTCTTTTTTTCCCGTAAGATCTACTTGTTGTGGAGGAATAAAAATGAGAGTCATTGGTTGTCGTAGAAATGTGAGTTCGGAGACTCAAACATTGACCAATTGTTTCAATTTTTACAATTCCTTACCGCGATTGGTCTAAAGGAAGTAAAAGACCGAACTTTGATTCAAATTTAGATTCAAAACCCAAGTTGAGTCACAGAACGGGTTTGATTCAGTCGCTGCTAAAGGATTAGTAAAGATAAACCAAAATTCCTCATCTTTCTTCCGATTTTTGGTTGATTTACGAAGTTCTTATTGTTGTCTCACATCGACAGAACTAAAACAAACGGTCCTGTATAAATATGAGGGGTCCCTCACTCTTTGAGATAGCTTTTGAAGTAAGTTTTACCCTCTCACTTTCTATCACTTATGTGAGATTTAGTAATAGGATCAAAACTTGGTTTAAGAGTGTCAGATTGGCAGTGTTGGATTTAAAACTACCTTATTTTTTAAATTGATCTCAGTGAGAACCTAGGAATAAATCGAAAAAACATGAAACTTGGTTAGAAGTTGTACCCCATGCACACAAATACTAATGAATGGTAAATTTGGATTTTTAATCGAAACATGTGGCCGAATCGGGATGAACGTGACTAAAAATCCCAATCTGATGAACATAATGCCTAGGCGGGTTATGTTCACATATGTCATAGCATTTTTCAAAAAGGAGAGTGTCATTTATTTGTTTTATGTCGCGGCTTTGTTAAAGAATATGTCGCGGCGTTTTGGGTGGATTCACGAAATTTCAACACGTGTCGCATATAGGTGTTAAAGGTCTAAATGCCAAAGAAGGTGCACCCGTGTCAGCGCGCTGTGGTATCTCTCTCCCTACAGGTAGATGGTTTCTATTTGCTGCAAACCCAGATGATTGCAAATGGGTCTCTCTTTCTTTACCAAAATTGATGAAGGATGCTCCTTTGATGTACTAACTTCTTCTTCAATTTGTTCTTTATTTTTATTTTGGTTAAATATCAAAATAAACCTTAAAGTATGAAGTTATTTTCAACTAATATCTTAAATTTTTAATTTTATCAATTGACACTTCAGACTTCGATGTCTTAACAATGAATGTTTTGTTGTTATTGTTTCATTAATTCCGTTAATAAATGTTGCGAAAAATCGTGATACGCAAGTGCACGTGTCACAAAAGTAATAAAGTGTGTATAAGTACGAGTGTCGATCCCACGAGGAATAATTATGTTAAATATTGAATATCTAATTTTCAGTTTAATTTGAAAAGAAATAATAAGTGGTTTTTGGATTTTAAAACTAAAATAATTCAAATAAAAATCAAACAAAAATTTAAATAAAAGATCTGAATGTAAAAGAGTAAGATTATATGATGATAAAATCCAGGGTTCCGATTTCACTTAGTTAATCCTATTTATTAAACTTAATTCAAGTAACTAAATCTTATTCCCTCGTGTTGATGGTAATTTCACAAAAATATTCATCAATCTCTCTCGAGCAAAGACAAACTTATTCAATTAACGAATTATCACCTCTCTGTCTCTAATCCTGAAAATTAATTGAATACATTAAGAGCAAGAAATTATATTACCACTCAAACGCCCTAACTATCTCTAGCCTAGGATCCTTTTTAAGGCAAGTTATTCAGTGCACGGTTAAATTCTCCGCTCTCGCATCCCGAATTAACCCTAAAGTTCTTAGTTTTGGTGATCAAGCAAACCTAAGTATTACGTTCAGAATAAATTACTCAACACAGAAAAGGAACAGATAATTAAGAACCTGAATTAAGAAAAATAAATAATCATAGCAAAGTTACGTCGAAACCCTAAAACAGAAAGTTTAGTTCATACTAAATGAAAAATAAACAACAAATAAAAAGATGTGCATGGTTTTTATGATTAAAAAAAATATAAGAAAACTATGCTGGAAATTCTCCGCTGCTGAATCGCCTCCAAAATCACCTCCGCTCTCTCTGTCGCCGAATTCAGAATGACCTAAAGGCACTGCCTCATTAGGTTTTTAATGTTGTCTTTCAACTCAATCAACGGCTCGGATTAATTCTTTCCTCAAGTTAACGGCAGAGATTAACATAATTGACTTTCCAAATTTGTAGATTGATAAGCGATCGATCGCTGACATGTATAGAGATCGATCGCTGCATCTCCTTTAATTTTCGAACGTGCGTTGTGTAGCGATAGATCACTGGCTTTCTATGGAGATCGATCGCTGAAATGTATAGCGATCGATCACTGCTTCTTCTTCAATTGTACGGCGATCGATCTCTGGCATGTGTTAGAGATCGATCGCTGCTTCTTTCAATTGCTTTCCATGAATTCGTAGTTCTCCATCTTTTCTTCTCTTGACCTTTGACTTTTGCCCCTTTTTCACTTCCTGTTATAAATACAATTTCTGCACACTTGCACAAAATTTATCAAATTCTTTCAACCACTTGAGAGAAAAACTTATCAAATCAAGTATAAAAAGTATAAATAAGTGTGTAAAATACACACTTATCAATAAACCTTAAAAATGACCCTTTTGTCCCTCAATTTATTTTTATTGATTATATTTAAACAACAATTTATTAATGAATTTTTTGTCCGTCATTGATTTTATTAATTACGTTTTAGCTAGTGGAGAAAAATTAATCTTAATAAAATAATATTTTTTTTCAAAAATATAATGAATAAAAATAAAATAAGGGACAATACAATCATTACTTAAAATTTATTAACGGAGTTAACGAAAATAATTACAACTTGCAATCAGGTGTCCATTGCTAACACTTCAAAGTCTGAGGTGTCAATTAATTAAATTACAAGTTAAAGGTATCAGTTGAAAATATCTTCATATTGATAGTTCATTTTGATATTTACACTTTTATTTTTCATTGACTTTACTATTTGACCAAATTGTTGGGGTTGTCTCATTAGGTTTTCTCTGTTCATCATTATTTAATATTCATTCATTTCCTCACATCTACCTCGTTGGTTGTAAAGACAGCGTGAAAAAAGTTGGAAACTTTAGGAGAAAAAAAGGAACTTTTCATGAAAGGAGCTGTCAATTTGCCTGATAATTTGCATATTTTGCTTCAATTCAGCAAATCATTGTTTAATTAGGAGTCGTTACGTTAATATTGTTGTTTTTCGTGAGATTCAATAATTAGAAGAATTTATAGTCATTTGATTATTAGTCTGTAACTTGTAAGCAATGATCTCTGCTGTATGGTTTGTTGTTTACTCATTGAGTTCTTGTCATTTCTTACACAATTTATTTTTGTATTACAGGTGAGGATGAAAGTAAGTTACATATCATTTATTGAAGAATCAATTTCTTGAGTAAAATGATTGAAAGAGTAGATTTTTTAGACTTTCCTGTTGGAATGAGGAAATGAGATTTTTGGAGAAGGAAAAAATAAAGTAGAGAGGAAACAACTTGAGAGAAGTATTTTATTGAAATACTTTGACTATGACTTGTTTTCAAATACCTAGACTCACATCATATTTATAGTATTATTTGGTACGTGTATAAAATAATACATGAATAATCTATTTAATCTAATACACGTACTAACACTTAATGAATCACCGAAGTACATGAACCAATGTACCTACATATACATGAATCTCAACTCTCTAGGTGACTCTTCACAAATAAATTGTCTTTAACAAAAATCATATTAAAAACATACATTAACCAAAATATATGTAACACCCAGGAATTTTCCTCAACATGAGTTGCCCTCAGATGTAATTACGTTAGGAGAGCATAACAATGGTCCTAGAATTATTCTAAGCAATTAATTTAGAAAGAGGAGGTTTGAGAGAAAATAAAAGATTAAGGTGGCTTGTTTGAGGAATTGTTGTTTTAATTTAAAGGAGGGAAAATTGATAGAAGAAAGAGTGAAAGAGGGGAGTCTTTCATGTGGGAGTTGATGAAAGGTGATGGGAGGGTTAATTTATAAATTTCATTAGTTTGAGTTGGTGAAATTTGAATAAGGCCAAAATTGGTGTTTTAAATGGTGAGAATGGAAGGAATAAAAGACAAAAAGCTTGCCTTCTTCTCATCTCCCATGAAAACCAGCAGCCAAGGAGAATTTCACCTCCATTTTTCCTCCAATTTCTCCAAGGTTTAAGTTAAGTTTTAGATGGGTTTTGTAATTTATGCATACTATTAGGAGTTTTAACCATTTTGAGGGAGTTTTCATGGGTTTTGGAGGAGTGTACCCTAAGTGGGAATTCCAAAAATTCCCTTTCCTTTATGTGTTTCCTTGCTATTTTGAAGGTTTAGACATTATATAGAGTGGTGTGGATCGTTTACATAGATAGATTGGAAGTTTAGTTAAATTTGTTGGAAAACAGGAAAGTTAGTGTTGTGTAACTGGTTCTGTTTTGTGAAATCTGACAAAGTATGCTATTTAGTTTTGTAAAATGGATTGAGACATTGGATAGTAGACATGTAGAGGTTTACAGAATGTATTGGATCGTTTGAATCCGATGAAAAACGAGTGAGTTATGGCCGATTGAAAATTGGGCAATGTAAAGGGGTAAATTTCGGGATTTTGGTTAAATGTTTTGACAATTAGTTTAGTTTGTTGCTAGAGTTAGAATAAGCACCCCTTAGATTTGTTTGGTTGATTACTAAGCTAATTCCATGGTTATGTTAGGTTAACAGAGTTGAGTAGTTGACATAACCGAAGCGAGCGAATACGTTACAGAGATTCAGGTAAGTAGTGGATGCTTGTGTTTTGCCTTCGGGACTACACCATTGAACGGTAGGGTTTGTTTGATTGTTTGGTTGTGTTGTGTTGTTGTTTGAGCATTTGTGTTGACATGCATCATGGTTTTTGAACTACGAAAAATGAGTTTTGAGCATGTTTATGAAATGTGAGCACAAAAAGTAAAAAGATAAGAAAACTTGCAACGTAGTCTCGAGTAGAGCCGCTTCATCGAGGGATGGTGCTTGTGTGTAGCACTTCGAGAGGGCCTCTACGAGAGATGCACCAGTGAAAATACGTAAGAGGTCGTGAGTAGGAACGCTTGTATGTTAACGTGCTAGTGAGAAAGCACTAGAGGGTTCTATGATCGATGTGGGAGGAGATCGTCGTATGGCCGTCCTGATTGTGGACATGTTGTAACACCCCCGAACTTACCCCTAGCTCAGGTCACTACTTTGCTCACTCATACAACACATTAAACTACGATTAAATAATGTTTCGATAAAATTTCGATTCGAAAACATAAGCGGAAACGTAAAAATTGGTGAAAACGAACACTTTTCTTTTATAAAAATTTGAGCAGCATAACAGTTGATTGTTTAAAAACCAAAACCTAAAAACAAACATTTTATACAATACGTCCCAAAATACACACCAAAAGAGTTATAAATCCCCTACATATACACAACCAAAACTACCAAATCATCACACCTCCCAGCCACATCATGGTCAAGGTGCCCCAACAATCTGCCCACACCGGCATACAAAATGCATCCCAACTACTCCTAGTTCTGGCCTTGCTCGTAGAGCTCACCTGACAACTTGTCGTCACCTACACCATAGAACACAAAACGTAAGCCTAATACTTAGCAAGTAGGGAATAATGAATGTAAAAACACAATGTATGCTCAACCCCTAACACATGCAGTTTCTACTCGCTCTGTTGTTCTTGTTTCGTTTTCGTTTCATTAGTCTTTCACTTAGCCGTGTGGATCAAGTAGGCACACATCTTATAACCATCTAGGACGGCCACACATTGACCCAGCAGAGTAAGATTTGAGGCACATATCCGAGCCCAGCTCACAGGACGGCCATACACGATCTCCTCTTATATCGATCATAGAACCCTCTAGTGCTCTTTCTAGCACGTTAACATCGAGGCGTTCATACTCACGACACATTACGTATTTTCAACAGTGCATCTCTCATAGAGACCCTCTCGAGGTGCTACACTAGCACTACTCCCCGACGAGGCGGCTCCACTCGAGACCACGTTGCAATCACTTCTTATCTTTTTACATTTCGTGCTCACATTTCAAAACCATGCAAAAAACTCATTTTTCGTGGTTCGAAAACTATGATGCATGCCAAACCAAATGCTCAAACACAAAACAAAACAACAACTAACAATCAAATCCTACCATTCAATGGTGTAGGCCCGAAGGTAAAACGCACTCACTCCATTACTTAGTTGGTTTCTCGGCACGTATTCGGTCACTTCGGCTATGCTAAATGCTCAATTATCAACCTAACAATTATAGGGAATTAACTTAGTAAACCTCCAAGAATTCTAAGGAATGCATAATCTAAATCTAACAACAATTTAAACCAACTCTAAAGCATAAAATCTTAAATCCCGAAATTCCCTTTTTTCTATTGTCCAAACTTCAATCGGCCATAACTTACTCATTTTTCATCAGATTTAAACGATCCTACCCATTCCGTAAATCTCTACATGTCTACTATCCAATGCCACAATTAATTTTGCAAAACCAACATATATGGGCGATCGAATTCTGCACCAAACAGAATCGGTATTCATTGCTCCAAAACCGATTTTCCCCCAAAATCCACCAATTCTCTAATCTATCTATACCATCAACCTAAACCATCATTTCCTAAGTCTAAACCACCAAAATAACAAGAAAAAACAGCAAGGAAAGAAAATTTTTGGAGCTTCCACCATTAGAGTTTCCAAACTCCTCCAAATCCCATTAAATTCATTAAAAACACTAACAATCTACCCTACTGTGCATCCAATACAAAACCCATTAGAAACTCACCTTAAATCCTTGAAGAAAATGGATGGAAGAAAGGTGGAGAACCCTTCAATGAAGGCTGAAAATTTCGTAGAGAAAAAGGGGAGGAAGAAGACAATTTTTGTCTTTTACACTGTAACCATCCAACCTTTTAAAACTTCACAACTTTCCCTTTTTAAAATTTCCACAAAACTTTAGAAATTTGTAAATCAACCCTCCCCCTTATTTCCCTCATTCCTCAACGTGATGCCTCACT